>CABFOQ010013765.1:3530-17214 GCA_900660455.1 Gephyroberyx darwinii | reverse complement strand
TGTTCTCTGAGGGTAAGAGAGGAGGAAAGGTGAAGGAGGCGATGCGGAGGAGTCGAGGGTAAGTGAGGGTGTCTCTCTGGCCAGGTCGGTTTCTAGCTCTTTGGCCCGTTCTGATCCCTCCTATTAGAGAGAGACAGTCCCAGGGCGGCCAGGGTCCGGCTGGTTCTGACCTGTGGCCCAGCCCCAACTCAGATTCAGCCCAGACGCAGACACCCCCGGCTGGGGAGACGTCCTAATGGCCTCCCCGAGGTGTCTGGGGCTGGATAGGGTAGAGGCTGAAGTAACGTTTCTTCACAAAAACAACACATTCTCTCACAGAGGCCCGGCTCTAGCAGGAGGCACCGCCACAGCAGCGGATCTAAATTTGTGTTTGAAAAAAAGAAACTTAACCAACTTGTCTCCACTTTGTAACAGGGACATTCTCAGTGTTGTTCATGTTTCCTCCACACTCGCATTGTATGACTGTATGCAGGCAGGAGTGGTAAATGACTGACTGCATACAGTAGCAGACTGTCAGCATTTGATTGGTTCTTTATTGATCCAGACACGCTCTCCATCACATCAACTCATCCACAATAAACCATTTACACAGTTTCCCTGTGCAATGGACCACATAACCAGGCCTCAGGCCATCTCTATTCACCCACTGTGTGTGCGCGTCTGCGCCTGTGTGTGTGTGTGTTTTCTTTAATGAAATGGTATCTCCATGGACAATAATCCTTGTAACAGGATTGGGCAGGAACACACATGTCAATACAGCCAAATGGGATTGTATGCTTTTATCCATCCCTACACCAAAACCCTTCTCTCTCTCTCTCTCTCACACACACACACACACACACGCACACAGACACACACACAAACACAGATAGTGCAGCAGCATAGCAGGAGATTCATTATATGCATTTACTCTGATTTACTCTGATACTGATTTCAAACATGGCCTCAAAAAAATTCAATGAATCATCAGACAAGTTCACTTTGAGTATATGAGCCTAATATCAATCAGCTTAAAGTGTAATATTTTGTCTACATCACAGAAGAGAAAAGTCCAGAGTGTCTCCAGTCAGGTTGGAGCTGACCCCCTCCTGTGTAGCTCCTAATCATCCAAGAGGACTCTATTACGGGGGCTGGCAGCTCATCTAACCCCACAGAGGAGAAGGGGGGCTGGAGGGGAGGTGATTGGGACCTCTGCCCCTCTTTCTTTCCACATGGTTGAGCACCACACACACACACACACAACCCCAGAACACACACACACACACAGGTAGCGTGGGTGTGTAGCAGAGCCACAGTGCCTGTGTGCTACAACAGATAGCAGATTACAGCACCTGACCTTACGTCTGTCTGCAGGAGAGAGACCGAACAGGAACACAGGAGTACCAGTGGCTGCGGTGCACACGTGCAGCACCGCCCCGACCCACGGTGCGTCTCTTATATGGTAATGCTGATGTGTCTGTGTCTGGGCCGGTCTCTGGGGTTAACCCCCGAGGAGCGGAAGTGAGCTCCGAGACACAGCAGGCAAGGCGCAGCGGAGGCGCTACCAGTCTCACTACTCCTGACTGAACAACCGTTCCTCTAATATAGTACTGACTGCTGGGGTCTGGTCAAAAGTTCAGCCTGTGCATATGTAAAAAGGTGGGCTGGTGCCCGAGGCAGGATCCTGGGTAAAGTAATCATGCTAAAACGCTGAGAAGCATGGGACTAGGCGAGGGCACTAATGAAACCACCCCCTGGGGGAAGCGAGGTGTCTGATTGGACAAGAGGAGCCCCTTAGGCCTGCGCTCGCAATCCCCTCAACCCCCAACTCAACCCACAATCCACCCCTCTTTCTAACCATTTTAGTGGATGATCAGGTACTGGAGCTCGTTGCCCACACCGCTCAGCATCGTCTCTGCCTATAGTTAAGGTATATAGGCTTAGCCCAGCTGGTCGGAGCCTGAGGGTGAGTTGATCTTGAGGGAGCAATCAGTCAGTCAACAAAATGTCACAGGATCAACATTACAGTGGGACACGACAGTGACATCTTCACAACTAACCCTGCAACATTCAAACATTTCCCATGTAGAGATTAAATGCACATGTCCATCTTTTTGTAATTTGTCATTTTTATAGCACATTGATAATCTGGTCCAATATTGCAAAAGGCTAAAAAAAAAAACGACACTATCCATGATGCATCAAATCAACCAAGTTCTGTTTCATTCCACTTTTGAACATTAGACAAATCATAGCACTGTGATAACAACCACGTTTTGTCTCCCTCTGCCTCCCTCTGTCTCCCTCTCCCTTTCCATCACACACACACACACACACACACACACACACACACACACACACACACACACACACACACACACACACACACACACACCACTGCAGGCCAGATCATTCAACGCTGATAATCGCACTAAAGGACACAGGGAAAACTCCCACTCTAAACACGCTGAATTAAAGAAACAGGAGTTACAGGCCTGGCCGCACAATCTCTGATAAGCAGATCAAGGCACGGGGAGGGGAACATGATGTTAGTAAGAGATAGTTTGGCTGATTAAAATGTCATGCCTCTTTATAGATGCCTTTCTCAACTCAGCAAAATGGAATCTGCTCTTTACATCAATGGCAGAGTGGGCTGTGCTCCTGCTAATAGAGAAGTTTCTTTCCTTTAAGTCAAATCCACAACACGGGATACAAATAGAAGAAGTCAAAATGTATTTTGGTAATGAGAAATACATTGGCAAAAGATAATGGTCTAAGAGTGAAGAGCTGATAAAATAAGACGGAGCACACTTTATGAGGGTGGATAGCATGAACATGATTGGATGACCAAAAAAATGGAGTGTATGGCCTGACAAGACTTTTCCTTGCCTTTACTACAACAATCAAATCAAATTGTGTGTGTGTGTGTGTGTGTGTGTAGGGCTACCGTATACCACTCCACCTGTGCTCCTATAAATCAAACCTGTGTTTTAAATGAGAGGCTGGTTATTTGCGCAAGAAGACACACGGGGGCTTTGTGATTGTTTTTTGGAGTCGACATTCTGCTTATGTTTGCATCCCAGAACAATCTCCATGGATCCCGTAAGCGTACGCAAGCAATTAAAGCGATACCATCTTCATATCCCCGCAACCAATAACTGAAATAATATCACTGTTTTATTAAGCCCTTAATGTGGGGGCAGAAGGAGTGAGGAGTGGGATTCTAAAGAGGATACACTTTCAGGGGCCTTATCAAGCCCAGATTTAAATAAGAGCAAATGCTCAGCTTAAGGGTGTGCCTGTGTGTGTGTGTGTGTGTGTGTGTGTGTGTGTGTGTGTGATGTGTGTGTGTGTGTGTGTGTGTGTGTGTGCATGTGTGTGGCCTTTATCAGACATGAGTTTTAGCTAATCGCTGTGTCAGCACACCAGAATTTAATTACTAGCTCTACCTTTGTCCTTTAATATTTACTAACATGTACACTACTTTTAATTAACCACATGTAGAAAAGCCATCGCCCCGTTCTGGAGGAGAAACCGCTCTGCTAATTGTGTCTGTGTGCTCGCAAATCCAAAATGGTTACACCCTTCCCTCAGACACCCAAAGAACAAAGAAGTATCATCCACTTATAGGGTACACTTTGAAATCATTTGTTTAAAAAAAACAAAAAAAATATGTTTTACCAATTTCAGTCCAGCTGAAAATCAGTTTTGAGAATTAGAACAAGAAGGCAATTCAGGGAAAATAGCTAAAAAAAAAAATGTATAAAAGGTAAAGTGGGCAAAAAAAAAGATAGCGTCGGGTGACAGAAATAGTCAAATTGAGGAAATGTTCAGCTTGGCATTTTGTGAAAGGTGCTGAGGAGCAGTTCCTCTCATCTCTCATCCTATGTCACAGGGAGGAGAGACAAATGACGGCCCGAGGCCTTGTGTCTGTCAAACATGATGGATCAGAATAACGCTCCACTAAAACTCTACCACGTTGCCTTTCAACACATCACATTCTCCCTTCAGTGCAAACACTAAATTGATAAAGTATGAAGAGTAGCTAATGGAAAGATGTAATAGTCAAACTAAAGCATATATTAGGGGGCTATGGAGCCTAAAGGGTAGAGTGTTGCTATCCATTGAGAAGTCTTGCAGAGCAGAGGACGCAATATAGGATATGATAAATCACAGTGTAGGATTTTATCGTTCATATCCAAAGTGTGTGAGGATGTTAACCTCAGGCATCTGACTCCGCCTCACATGAACACATACACATACTGTGAACGCTCTCTCACACACGCACATACATGCACATGCACTCAGATGTATTGTACTACGATGCTCAGATGCGAGCGCGCGCACACACTCATAAATACACGCCAGTCCTCACACCGGGCTGTAATACAGGTTACTGCCACATCAGGACAGCCTAAGAGGAAACTTGAACAATAAACCTGCTTACACACTGATTCCACTGGCATGATCAGCAATGATCCAAACTCAGCAGCTACACAAAAAATGTGCTTGAAATAATTCCAATTCATACACTGCATAAAAGACAACAGACTCTGGCCTATGGGATGAAAATGCAGTTTATAAAGAATTAAATTATCACCACTATGATCATTTTTAGTAGCAGGGCTGTGACACATGAGCTACAATTTAAGTACACAGAAGAGAATTTCTATCAACAGATATGACAGATAATACTTTTTTCAAGATGCAACTGCTCCTTTTTTTCTACTGTTATCCACATAGTTTTTCCCTGTTGCCAATTCTCAATCCCACTGAAGACGATATTGCCCTTCTTCAAAATATTGTTTGTCGTTTGCCTAAACACAGGCTGTATGCAGGTTCAGAAAGCCAAATTTTAAATCTTTTTAATGTTACCTGGAATTGGATGTAAGACCAACTTAACAACAAAATAAAAAAATGTTGGCAAAACTAAAACTATACATACATGCAGCATAAGAAAAAGAACACCAGGAAATGAAATCTTCAGGGACATGATGTCAAACATAATTTTGCATTAACTCCAGTCCTGCGTTAATCTAAAAGCGGACGTGCACGCGGGCCAAATATAATGTGACTAACTGGAAGTGCAAGTAATGTAATACAATGTAAGAACATAAAACTGACACTACTGCCGGTCCCATTTAACTACATTATTAATGGCATTTGTCTTATTTGCCATACTTTCCAATTCTGACTAATACCACCAAATGAAAATAATCTGTCAATACCACTATCTAATTTTATAGTTTCATCCAAATGAAACTTCATTAAAAAATAAACCTGCATTACATGGGTTACTGTATTTAATACATTTTTTGTAAGGCCTTAGATTTAGATCATCTAATTTAAGACTTTTTCCAGAACTTGGATATTGAGTGAAGACAAGGACATAACGCCTCTACCATATCTCTGCTCAGTCAGTTAATATGACCTAAAGATAATACATCTGAAAAGTAATAGAGTCTCCTGATGGGAATGGTGTAAATGGTTAAAACGTCTTTGACGGGAAGCTTTTTATTTTAGTACACATGGCTGGGGAGGAGTAGAGACATGAGTTTGTACAGTGCTTTACTGTAACATAATAGTCGCAGTATACAGGATCTGGAATATCACCTAGCCTGGTGAGAGGAGAGGGGAACGGTCTCTCAGGGTTAAATAAACAGTGACAGGAGGAAGAGGAAAACAAACCGCAGAATATCTCTCTATCTGTGAAACCCAGACTCTCTCCCTGAGCCCTCAGCACTCAGCAGATCCTCAACTCCATCCTTTTCCTCTCCTCTCTCCCAGGAACGGGCCAAGACAAATATATAGGCTGAGTAAGGGAACCATCAGAATCACTCGAGGGGAGAAGATTCAGCGTGGTGACTTCACTGAATGGCTTTCTGTTCACAATAATATTGCTCAAGATATTCTGGTGCTAATCAAAGTTATCAGATGGTGGTAAACAAACCATTCTGGTGTCTACCAAAGCCATTAACTCACCATAACCTTCTACTGGTAAACCAAAGTAATCAACTGGTGCAAAGTGCAGTCATGAGGAAATACAGCCAGGTACAGCACATTTATCTCGACTGCGACTCTTTCCCTCAATGCGGCGCGTAAGATGACGTCTTCCTTACCATAGACTTGGCGAAGGGCCTTGCCAGGGTGAAGAGCAGGGTCATCAGCCACCAGCTGCGGTGGATAGAGGTGTACATCATGTTCCCAGGATGCACAGCGTTAGAGGTGACACCGTGAGGTGAGAGGCGGCGGTGGAGCTCGTTGCTGAAGAGGATGTTGCAGAGTTTGGCCCGATTGTAAGCCAGCATGGACCAGTAGTCCTTCTGTGGGGGAGACAGCAGGGCCAGGTCCACCTTACCGCACGGGTCTAACAGGTCTGTGAACCTGGGAGATAGGACAGATCATGAGTGGGTTATAGTGTGTGTGTGTGCGTCTGTGTGTGTGTGTGTGTGTGTGTGTGTAGACTAACAGCAGATGTGTGGGGCTGGCTGCATACAAATCAAAGACGTGACATGATGTTCTTTAATTGCCTGCGACAGAGCTGTTAAACTCCAGATGTTTGACAAGGCCCCTTAAACATTACACTACTCGTTGTGTTATTGTGCAGTCACACAATAACATCACAATACATGGCAGCGAAACTACACTCCCCGAGTGTGTGTGTGTGTTTGTGTGTGTGTGTGTGTGAGAGAGAGAGAGAGAGAGAGAGAGAGGCTCCAAACCAGTGGAACACATTCTACATATTAATCCAGTCATTAGAAAACAACCAATCAAAATGTCACCTGGTTTCCTTGTTGTGATTTTACAAGCTGGCTGCCTCTTGTTTACTGTCGCCTTCCGCAACATCCTTGCTTGGCTAAATTACAACATCTGCAGGCTTTTCATTTCATGTGCTGCAACTTCATAACTACTTTAGCAAGTAGAGGTTGATAAATCAATTGCCTGAACGGCAAACATAGTTGTTTTTTTTGGGGGGGTTTTCAAAATGTGTTCCCACATTATGCTGGAACCTGTGCCAGACTAGATCTCAGTGAGGTTTCAGAGGGATCTTACCATCAGTAAATGATGTTGTCAGACCTACCATACTATTAGATCGATAGCAAACTGGAATGCAGAGATTTTGGCTAATGAAAAGGTGTCCTGTCCTGTCCTGTTCATGAAAGCAGAGGAGCTTAGATCTACCAGAGGTAATTTCATTAAGCATAGTATCTCCTCTTGTTTGACCAGACCTGATGCAGTAGCAGAGAGAAGTAAACCTGTATTGGGTCAATTCCACAGTAAGCCCCTGTGTTGGAAACTGATAAAGTGTCCAGCTATTACCCGTCTGTCCATCTCTCCCACCCCTGTCCCCTATAGGTCAATGTTTTACCAGAGGACAAGGAGCTTAGGGAATACAATATGCTGCCAGGTCAGGGGTCACACGCTGCTTGTGAGGGGAGGCTAAGTGAATAAACGGGAAATCGACAGAAACTGAAAATAACACACAAACAAAAAAGGGAGCGACTTCAATAGATGTAATATAGGTCTGGAATGAGGTGGACAGAATGGAAGATGTAATATGAGATATTGTCTATTTCCACTCCTTCTTCCCCTCCCTCTATTCTGTGTCGGTGTGTAACCGACTCTCTCTGGTCCTGCCTAAGCCCTCTTTGAAGGGGTTAAGGCCACTGCTGATTGTAGAGGAGAGAAGGGGAGGGGGGTGTGGAAGAGAGGAGAGAGGAGCGAGGGAGGGGGAGGGGGCAGCAGGAGAGATGAAGATGTGATGTGGAAGGTACAGAGTACAGAGAAGGTGGAGTGGGAAGACCTGGCCGGCCTTGGCCTTGCAATACATTTCAACCCTAGAGATGATGCCCATCCTACCGGTCGCCTGAATCGGGCTACACCGCCAAAGAGTGAACTCGTTGTTCTTGCTGCATGAGCAAGCCTTGCATCAATCACATGCTGTCAATACTCACTTCATGTTTCCTTCCCATATGCTCTTCCTACTTTCTCCCCCTCTTACTTTTCCTACAGCGTGTAATATGCTGTAAGTGTTGTGACCCCTGTGAATCTGAGTGTCAAACCATCCCCTCTGCTGCTCCTGTCCTCTCATGCATGGCAGTCGGTATAGGATAACTCACAGCGGCCCTGTAATAGTGCTGCTGTTTGATCTGCTAGAATAACTCTGCCTATGTTCTCCCTGTCTCTGGTCACTCTGCCCAGCTCCAATCAATCACTGTGATTGGCCGTCTGACCGACTGAAGCCAGGATCAATGTCGCGCGGGCGGGCGGGCAGGCGCACACACACACACACACACTCACTGACTCTGATACACATGGCCCAGGGCTGCAGAGTACAGCACGCTGCAAGACATCATGCCTGTCTACTCTATGACAAGCACAACAGAAACCGGCCTATAGAGGAGTGTTGCTTCACACAGAGATAGACGGAGAGAACAATAGATTGCAGAGAGGAAGAAAGGAGGGAAGAAAGGGGCTGAGTCAGGGGGTCAGAGAGAAAGGAGCAGATACTTGACGAAAGTAAATTTTAGTTGGTAAGTCCATCCATCATGTTGATGATACGTTTAATACACACTGACAGCGTATGGGGGGAAATGAGTTTTCAGTGAGTGAGGCTGTCATGTTTGACAACACGCAGTAAGTCTGATCTATCAGTTGATGGAGGAAAACTAGCCAACGTAGCGTCTGTAACTGCATGACTGGAGCTACAGAGTTGCTGGACAAGGTAGCAATGCCTAGGAGCAAAGTCTAGGAGTGTTACTTTAATATGGCTGTTTGGTTGGGAATGCAAGTTAAGCTAGGGTGTGGTGCGATAGCTAAACGGGGAGAGCATGGCAGCATCACTGCCAGAGCTGGAGGTTTGATTCCCACTGGGGCCACCTATGAGAAAGACGTATGCACTCACAGCTTCTACCACATATGTATGTGTAAGGGGAGTTCAGGGATGAGGAACTGATACATTTATTCTCAACACTGAGTGTCATCAAGTTGTCAACCTCTCTCTCTCTCTCTCCTGTATTTTCTGTCTCTATCAACTATTCGCTGTCAAATGAAGCAGCAATACCATGAAAATATATTTTCTAGAAAGCTAGAGAGGCCAGAATAGTATAGTACTGCAGCTATAAGGTCCCGTACCTGTGGGACTCCGAAGACACCACCACAACGCGGGCAGGGGCTGAGCGACGCAGGACATCCTGTAGGCACTGGACCAGCAGGAAGTGACCTAGGTGGCAAATCTGGAAGGTGGACTCCAAGCCGTCTTCCGTCAAGCGCCAGGGCTGAGTGCACACCGCCGCATTGCACACCAGGATGTGCAGGGGCCTATGGAGAGAGGAAGGCGGAATATGGCATGTTAAAGTGATTATTTATTGATTACCAGTGAAAACAAAGAAGAGACAACGGCAGCACACGGGGACTTTCCATGACATTATAAGCTGGAGAAGAGGTAAGGAGAGCTAGAGAGGAGAAATAAACAAGGGGGAAGAAACTGGGAGGAGAGGAGGGCAGAGAAAGGAAGCAGGGTGTCCTGTTCCAGAGTGCAGTAGACCTCAGAGGCCTACAGAGACAGAGCAGCAGTAATGCTGATATGATACAGAGGTTTCCACTGCAACTCCCCACGGCCCGACAGGTACTGTGGATACTGAATACAGCTGGTCAGAATCCAAGAGAAACAACACATTGAAAAGTGATCTCAAACCTCTTTTCAACACACAGCGGTGGTGGTGGGGCTGGTGGGTGGTGATACGGGCTCTGTGTTCCAGTAACCACCAAACCCACCGACACATACAATATACAGTTCTGGCTAGGATCATTGGCACCTTTGCATTTTACGCAGATAATGTACAATGTCTTCTGAAATAATTGGAAACAAAAAACATTCGGTCTTCACATATTCATCTATTTATACATCCATCTATCTATCTATACAAACATTAAAAAAATATATTTTATGGCTTCAAAATTGAAAAGTATGATTATTGGCAAGGGTCCACAAAACATTTTCCCATAAGGATTTAGGTTTGTCCAGGTGGGTCTTGGCAAAGATCCATCGGCCTTCTCCTTCAGTAGTGAGGTCTTCAGTGGCCTCAGACCATAAAGCCCTTCTTGGTTCAGTGTCCGGCCTACAGGCTGCGATCATTGAAGTGTTTTTTTGTTTTTTTTCAATGGCTCGCACCAACCTTCAATAACATCTGAGATCAATTCCTCTTGCCACCACGTCCTGGAGATTCTTAACAGTTCCATGAGTAAACATCTTCCTAATAACGTCTTAATAACATTGTGAACTGTGGAAACAGGAATACCAAGGTCTCTAGAGATGGCCTTTACGCTTTACACTTATGTTTGGTGAGAATAGTTTTTCTGAGATCCTCAGACAACTCTTTTGTCTTCACCATTTTCATGTGAATTACGCTGAAAATTTGAATCTGTTTCATCCAACAAAATTGATATGAATTGTTCTAAAGGGTGACGATATCATGGTCATGGCCACTTTTCAATTTTTAAACCATAAAAGATTTTTGTGCTTTTTTATTCTTATTGTTTGATCACATGCTGTTATAATTGGATAGATGAATGTGTGAAGACCAAAAGTTGTTTCAATTTCCAATTATTTCAGAAGATATTGTACATTATCTTCATAAAATGCAAGGGTGCCAATGATCGTGGCCAGAACTGTGTTCAGAAAGGCTGAAGAGAGGAGTGCACAAAAATGAAATACACCTAACACAAGTCATAATATGAATGGTAACTAATGTCATTCAGGGGCCAATGAAAACCTTGTAACACCATTTTGTTCACGTTTTAACTTTACTTGAAGGATGACATGTTCCTCTATGGGTTGAGAAAGTTCTACGACCCTTGGGCTTATGAAACCCCGTCAAAACCCTTTGGATAAACTAAAAAATATCATGGTGGTCAAGCTACGAACAGGGATCATTTTCTTGACATTAACAATATGTTTAACGCGCATAGACACACGACACTCTCCCATTCTTACACCATATTTGTGGCGGGGATGTATTAGGAACATTCCTTGCTCACGTGCCAGTGAATGGAGATTGCAGGATTGGTCAGGGCAGCGAGAGATCCTTGTCGGTGACAGCGCCGCTCCAGCGAGCTTGAAACCACGGTAACACAGCCGAACAATCCAAACACACCCCACCAATTTTTAATTTCTTCCATTAGAATTAATTATGAGGCCGAAGGCAATTTGTGTACCCTGTGTTTAAGACTGCCTACTGGATTAATTAAAAACTGGATGCTGGAAAATTAATGTGTGAATTGTTATGCCTCGCTATAATGAGCCATCCCATGCTATTACATAGGAGTATACGGTACGATCACCTTCAGGCCTCCGAACACACAGGGTTCATTAAAGAGCACAAACCAAGTCACAGTACAACTTAAAGAATTCAGACCTCAGCACATTATCAATAGAGTACACTCTAGTAATGAGATATTTCAACCTAGACCCAAAACACAACTACATTAAGACAGTCCAGCTAGAATGCTTTGTAAGAATGTATTTTCTGACCTGCAACTGAAACCCAACAGGACACAAGCATGAAAAGCGCAGTTTCTGTGATGCCAATTTCTGCCCTGAAATTGCGCTGAGCTTAATAACAGACAAACTGGCTGGTTGTTTTTGGACCGGTGTTCCCTCGTCTAATAGAGCATGAAGTACGGTGACGTGTTTCGCAAGCCAAAACTCCTGGCTCTGTCCCTAACTTACTGGCTGGAAGCTGCACTCTGACACTGTGAGCGTGATCTATGGACTCGACTTTTCAACCTTTGATTTCAGCTGCTGTTTTAACCTAATCCTTACATCGATCGCACTTTTTGAGATTTACATTTTGCCCGTGTCCTTTGCCGTGACACTGTAAAAACAGAAGTCTGGCCAAGAAAAGGAAGAATATCCCTCCTGAAAATCTGTGAGAAAAAACTCCACAAAACCAACTTCTCTCTGTAAGCTGGCCAGCAGAGAGATTTCCCCCACACTGCCCAGATGGGCCTCCGGTGAGTCTGCTTGTAATGTAAAAGGCCTGTTAATTCAACTGCCCACCAGTTAGTCCCTCTCTCATAAGCGTAGGTCTAATGAATGCCTTTAATAGGCCTATTGCCGCTTACCACAGTCCCTCTCTCCACATTAAGACCTCACACACCACTGTGCGCGGTGTGCAATCTCAGCGCTGGTCAAACGAGGGTGTTAACTACCAAACAGGGAGACATCAGTTTATATATTTACTTTAAATAACCCCCCTGGGTGTGACCCCTGACCTCTGTGATAATGTGGGCCAGCAGGAAGAGATTGCCTGTGTGAGCTGGGCTCAGACCACTGGTCATTAACACTGCGCTTTATTGGCCACAGGGAAACTGGCACTGGCAACACACACACACACACACACACACATATATATATATATACATAGGTACAACATATCAAGGTACAACCCACTCACTGTAATTGCATACTTGGAAAGCATAAAGCTAAACATACACACTCTCTACAGCTCACATGTATTGCCTAGCTTCCCTCTCTCACAGCGACTGTAACAGAAAAGAATGGAGGAATGGTGGACTAATTTGATCTGGCTTTCATGTATTTATATGGACCACCTATTAAACGTAATATGTTTGAAATTATAACATGATAAATGCAGTTACCAAAAAAAAATCGCAGGTAAAAACAAATTGCATGTGTTAATTATGGAGCGTTCAGTAGAAATTGTATTAGGGGCATTCTGTCAGCGCCATCCTCTATCAATTACACCCCAATGAAATTGCACTGCATTCAACAATATCAATATCCAGGTAATTTCATTTCAAAGGACAGGCAATTAAAGCAGAATCGGGGTCAATGGAACACAAAGCAGCGTGAAAGCCACTGACTAAAGCACTTAAAAGCAAGGGAGTGAGAAACGAGAGGAGGAAAAGAAAAAGGCTCTGATTACATTTCACCTGTCAATGACACGCTGCGGGAGCATTATTGTGTGTGTGTGTGTGTGTGTGTGTGTCTCTGTCTGTCTGTCTGTCTGCCTGTCTGTGTTTACAAATGCATGTATGTGTGTGTGTGTGTGTAAATGTGTCTGCACACAGGAAGGCCTGTGCGTGTGTGTATGCACATATGCATGTGTTGTGTGTGTGTGCGTGTGTTATGCCTGAAGACATACGTGCAGTAATAGAGTGGTGGTAGACTCAGACAGCTGCCCAGTGCCATTCACAGCTCAGAGCTCCCAGCCTCCACTCTGCTCTCTTCGCCTTCTGATGAGAATTAATGTACTCTGACGTCCCCTGGGACTCCCCCACTCCCCCCAACAGCACAGCTAATGAAGAAATACAACCTTGCCAAAATACTGAGGTGGAGAGAAAGAGCGACACAGACAGAGAAAGAAAGACTGAGATAGAACATGAGAGAGAGAGAGAGAGAAATTACAAATTGGAGGTTGCAAACAAACAAAAACTAAAAGAGAAATGAGAGAAATTCGGGGTAAAGTAGGGTTAAAGATCGACGTGCCCCCTGGAAGCGCTTTGGCACAGTGGGACAAAGGGGTGGTGAGTGTGGACGGAGGGACAGATGAGGGAGATGGGAGGGAGCTATAGGGGACGGAGTGAGGGAAGCCACCGTGAGGCTTGGCTGTGGCCCAAGACACACGTCCTGGATGGCCATACCCTGCCCCAGGGCTGCTACGGGCAATGACTGCCCTGC
>CABFOQ010013758.1:1705-20573 GCA_900660455.1 Gephyroberyx darwinii | reverse complement strand
TGAGCACCGTACAGGTGGACTGTTTGGGGGCTCAGTAGAGGCATCTGTGCCACATTGTGGAAAACCGCACAAGCCCTAATAATCCGGCACACCTTAATAATAATACACTTTAGTTATATCACTTAACACACGTAACACTTTTCAAAACAAAGTTACAAAGTGATTTAGAAGACAAAATAAAATGACAGACAAACTGATGATGAACAAAATGATAAAAACAATTTACAGTTTAAAAGTTACACAACATTGAGCTTAAGGAGCTACATATGAGAGAGTAAAATACACTTAGCCCCCTCAGTTGTATTTTTTGCCCCGTGTTTAAGCTTTATGTATCTATGGAAAAATATTTTCATGTGTATGCTAGGGCGTCCATAGTACTGAAACGGAGCGGAGGAGATCGACAGACACGTCACGTAGTTCGGTTTCTCAGCCTGCTTGCTTTTCGTGGTTGTAAATACAACTTTCAGCCCTTAATTCCATTTCCCCCGTTGGAGAGAGAGAGAGAGACTCCCCTGCTGATTTTGACAGAATCGGTATCGTTCATAAATTCTCTGCAATGCTTCGGTCTTATGTGAGTCTCTGATTAATAAATGTATTCTTTGATTTTGAACCAGTAGCCTTATGTTGTTGTTATTTATTGCATGGTTAAATCAATGAATTTTATTTTATGAAAAAAAATTGCCCCCTCAGTCACATCATCCTGGCATCAATTAAATAAGAGTTAAGAGAATGCCTTTGTATAAAAATAGGTTTTAA
The DNA here is from genome assembly GCA_900660455.1 of Gephyroberyx darwinii. Classification (NCBI taxonomy): domain Eukaryota; kingdom Metazoa; phylum Chordata; class Actinopteri; order Trachichthyiformes; family Trachichthyidae; genus Gephyroberyx; species Gephyroberyx darwinii. Next base: position 19,817 of record CABFOQ010013758.1, on the reverse strand, counting down.
GTTGTGACTTAACAGATAAAAGTGAATTCAGACCACAAACCCTGTGAAAGCACACTTATAACAATATGTTTTTAAGAGGACTGAGCTTTATTTCGTGATCTCTCCATTGGGCGTCACTGATTCCCGTGTCTGAAAAACTTTGCGGTGAGCTCTACGCATGGGTGAAAGGATGCGTAGAAGTGCGCACCTTTTACCGCATAGAATTTCTTTATAAATCCCGACGTTTGCGGTGAAAGATGCGTACGCACATTTCACCCCCGTTAACGCAACTTTTTTTTGTGCGTAGAAACCTTTATAAATGATGACGAAGCTAGCCTACTTTTGGCTAACGGTTGCTAAATTCACAGTTTAGCCATGGCTAGGTTTTGACGTTGACGTTACCTGCTGCCGCCGTTGAAACCAACTGATTTTCTTTGGCCGTCAGCTGTTCTAAAGTAGAAAACGGGCACACGCAACCTTCCCCGTGCGTCTAGAGTTGCGAGCCAAGTAATTCACGGTGCGTTCAATACTACTTGGAAGTAGGAATTTTCTCCCTTCAAATGACAAAATTACCTCTTGAAAGGCAAGCAACAGAAAAAAGAGAAAGAGTGCAGTAAAAGACAACCTTTTCAGTCAATCTTTCTTGCTTTTTGGGTAAGTATGGGGGGTGGAATACCCTGCATTGCTGGCTTTGACAAAGGGACCTTATGAAGTGAAATTGGAGATGGTCTAGGATCACAACAACTAGCTGCCTGCTAGCTGGGAACCTTTGTGTGTGATAGCTTCAAGTTCAAAGCTATAATGTGGTTCATTCTAACACACACAAATGTATTCATAGTTGGATTTTCTTTGGTTTTCAAACTGATGTCTTGACCTTTCATAACAGACAGTGGAATTGTACTTTATTGTAAAGCTTCAGACACGTTCCAACACTTTCATACCTTTAATCTGTCTTTACAGCAACAAGTATATTGGAAAACGTGTTTTGCCTCCAGGCTGCATCAGTTTCACTCTATCTTGAGTATTAATACTATAATAATAATAATGTGATAGTTTATTGATCGCTGTAGGGAAATCCTTCCCAGGGAGGTCAGAGTGCTGGGTGTGTGTTGCAGAACAGCACCGGTGGAGCTAGTAGGGATTCAGTGTCTCGCTCATGGACAGCCGATGCTTCCCAACATGGGGTCTGTCGATTTAAGAGCAGTTTCCCTTCTCACTATGCCACCCTGCTGACCCATGTGCAAATTACTCGCTATATTTTAAGTCTTTTGTTGGACCCAGATATGAGCTCTCTTAGTTGTGTGATTTATAATGTGAATTCTTCTTATACTAGCATTATGCAGATTATGCAATTTTGACTAAATATAGAGAACAGTGTCTTCTTATGACCTCTTAATACAAACAGTTTATGCCACCTGTCTTGAAATGTAAAGAAGGCAAAGTAGATCGATTTATAATTTGTTATGAGAGATGAAAGATGTGTAACAACAATGGAATGGCCATAGACAACCATATTGATTTGGTGAGATTATGGATTCCACTCAATATGAAACTTATGTCCACAATCCTACAACAGCTAAAGATTCAGAACATGGCTGCCTTCACAACAACCTGTGCTGTGTGCTGTGCTTCCCATCTATAGTGTTGTACATAGCGTAATGCTACTATTTACAGTACAAAAAAAACAAAAACGAAGTTGTCTCACCTGTAAAGCCACGGGGGCAGATGCACATATACTGTGGGGGAGATGATGGCTGACTTGCTGTAATGCATGTAGCTCCATTCAAACAGCTGTTTGGATACATCAAGCAGGCATTGCCTACATACTGACAGAATTCTCCTATCCATCCAGGGGCACAGACACACTGCAAAGAAGATGTACCATGTTTGTCTAATCAGTGATATAGTGTTATATGAACTAATCAGCCACTGCCAACTTAATTTATCAAATGTTACTTACTACAGTATGTGGTTTTGTTTTTTTTAATTCTGTACTCTTAGGGCATCTTCATGGCAGAATACATTAAATGAATGCCCTCAATGTCCTGACCCACAATTTCTCATTTTCCAAGGAGAACCAGTTAAAAAAAATGGATCATTTGAAGTGAGTAAAAATATTTTGATTATACCTGACACTGATAGGAGACACAACCACAAAAAGCATCAAAAAGTGGATTTTACACCAAGCACACTCTCAGTGGTCTAATGGAAGAAGACTGGTGGAGAATAATTAGGAGCTACGGGGCATTACAGAGTAGTCTCATGTGTTGTGGAAGGATACAGAGGTTTGAGGGGACTGAGCAATGGAGAAGCAAATTAGACCAGAATCTGTCTGTCTGCCATGCGTCCACATACTCACAATGATTAATGGGCTACAATTAGATTACTGCTGTCTGTACACATATTCTAACAATGTTTTTTTGTTTTATATTTGTTTTTGTTTTCAATTGCTGACTTCTTGTCTTATTCATGTGTACACTAAATAGCTTTATATTCTTTACCTTAAGTATTTTATGTTACAAGACCTAATGCTGTCCAGTCCCGCAGCACCTAGCTAGGTGTGCAGCATCAACTGTTGTTGAAGTTCCTACAGTCAATCATTCACCCAATATATTGTCACTCTGCTACGCTCCAGCAGTTACCTTGTTGCCTCTCAGTATCATGGTAGCCTGTTTGCCAAAATGTTTCGTTAGCATTGGCCAAACTTAATAATTTACAGACTTATTATACAGAACTGCTTTGCTAGCTCAATCTTGTGACTAAAATATTCACTGGCACACGCATAGATTAGCCACTGCAGTTGCAAAGTTGCCAAACACCAGGCGCAACATTAATGAATAAACTGATGAGACTTGCAGCTGTTTTTCACATACCATTGTCATATACCATATGTCATACACATATCGTGTTCTTACAGGTGCATTGGGTAAAATAACAATTAAAACCAAATAATCTGATCACTAATGATGTTTTCATCTTAAATATTGTCAATCATTTATATAAAACCAACTACAAGTTAGTCAGGAGACATAACAGTGGTCTATTTTGGTCTTTTGAATGTGTTCACCTTCAGCTCTTAACATCCATACTGTACTGTATGAGTCATATTTTGGGGTATTTCATTAAGCTTGAAACATTGAATTACTTACCGTATATCCGCCAATTATACTCAAGCACAATCCCTCATTTAGGCAGTTGATATTGAGCAGCCTGCAGTAGTCAATTATTTCTTCACAATTCTTCCCGGAAAACCCTCTCAGACATCTGTTGAGAGAGGGTTAGTGTCATCAAAATCAATTCACCTTCAGCCTTGAGCACTAATAAACCATACTTTTTGCAAGATTGATACAGTACCTTGCAAAAAACGATATCTGTAGTCTAAAAATATTGTGTGATGCAGACCTGGGTCAAATAGTAGGTGCAAATAATTCCAGTATTTGTTTTGAGCTGATTGGATTACCAAACAAGTGAGGTTTACTATATCCAGACAATTCAGATCAATCACAGAAAAGTATAGAAAATTGCCTTTCAAATTCTGCAACTGTCTAAAGCTTCTAGCACTCATTGCACTACCTAATGTTGCAAAGGGCACCCTTTTTCTTTCATTTACTTTTTATTTATCCTTTATTCTCACTGAGATGTAGAGTATCAACGACAGAATGTAATCTAGTAAGAGCCTGGTTTGGAGTGGAGCCATACATGATAGTATCATCAGTGTCGAGATGGACATTACAATGCTATGATGAAAAAACAGTATTATTTATATCTAATGCAAATAAGAGTGGACCAAGCATAGACCATTACTGATCTCAGAAAAGCTTGACTGATGCTGATTTAATGCCATCAGCAACAATAGCATGAGGTCTTCCAGAAAGGTTTTTGCTACAATTTTACTGCTGATCGTGCTATTTTTTTGCAACGAGGGTTACACTGTCGCATGAATGTGTGCTGGTCTAATAACAATCAACCAAATGCTATTTGCTGGTTGACATCAACTAGTGAAAACAATCTTTAAGTGAAATGTAAACCTTGATCATATCAACAGTGGAGAAAAAATGATTCATTCTCATTAAATCTTCAGGGGAAGGATTTTCACAAGACATCCCCATCATCTTTTAAAAGGGGAACACTAGAGTGGCCTCTATTAGATTCCTCTATGTGTTTCACCTGCAGGCATAATCATCTCCCTTGGATACACAGCTGGCATTGTTCAGACATGGTGATGGGCTGCACAGGTTCTGCTGCCTCCTGCATGCTGGGACCATATTACCATCTGCACAGGCACACTCTGAGGCCTGCATACAGAGCCAAAACAAACCAGGTCACCTGTCAGCTTGAGAAAACAAGGCTAGATTACACAAAGCCATATATCATAGATTGATTATGTTCTTATAGATCACTAACTATAAGACATAATCAATACAAATCAGGGACATAAAGAACCATATACTGGTGCAACTGAAATGACCGAAAATGGAGATAGCTTGGATTTGCTCATGCCACAATTCAATACTAATCACGAGAATTATATATCTGGAAAAAAAAAACTTTTAGTAGTAATATAGAGTAGAGTAGAGTAGTAACAGACTCCTTTTGCTCTATCCTATTCATAAGATTGTGATATTCTTAGGTGGATTATGTTAATGCTAGAAGCCCACACAGCAAACTCTTTAATGATCAAAACAAAATGACAATTATTATAAAACAATATTGGCTTTACAAATGTAAGACCTCAATAACATTTTCAGTGAAAGGTGAAAATTGTAGCAGGCATCAAATTAGAAAAAGCTTTTCATGAGAGGCATTTCAAACTGGCACTTAAATATGCAATGGCTCATTCAATCAAAATGTTAGAGGAAGCAAACGCCCCCTTTCCCCTAGCTCTTCTTCAGGAAGAAATATGAATTGTTGTTGCTGCCTTCAAAATGACACCACTTGATCTTGGTTAAAGACAGCATATTATTTTTCATGGGCCATTTCTTGTTATTCTCCCTTTAAGGGAAAATAACCCAATGAGGGAAATAAAGTGCTCACGTGTTCCTGTGCAGAGCAGATCTGTTCCTTCTGACATGCATATGACATGCAATTGATGTCAAATTGAAAGTCACAGTTGAGGCCCCTGAATCCCTGTGGACAATGACAAACAAATCCATTGGTGCTCTCTTCACATATGCCACCATTCCTGCATGGATTTGGATCACAAGGGGCTTTCCTCTTCTCACAAGGTGGACCTACAAAACAGATGATTAAAACATTACTGCAATTTCAAGTTGTAGAAGTGTGCTAACGTGGAAAAGTAACACAGGAGGAGTAATGAAACAGCATCAGAGCAATATGACAATATGCAGTTTATGCCAGGAAGGAAGTACTGACATGACTTATAGCCTATAGAGGAAAGGGTGATTGATGTATTTAATCAATAATTGGTGTATGCAAGATTACATGAATGAATTGCATTTAAATATACACACTGGACATCCGATTACATCCAGACAGTTTTGCTGCCAGTCCCTTTTTATGCCTGTTAGCATGACAACATTATTAATTCTTACCATTTTCAGGTAAAGCCAAATATGTAATGCTCAACTTGGCAAATGTCATGAAAGGCTGACAAGAATACAAAATACATACTTGGGTTTGGTTCACCCACAACCTAAGAATACATGCTTTTGATTAGAACCTCTGAATAGGGAGTGAGTGTGTGTATGCTGCTAGTGTTTTTCCTGCTGCGCCGCGTGTATCTGTATGAGGCTACAGCAAGGATATGGCAACGTATAGTCTTTCTACACAGCGTGTAGTAGTTATTCAGCAATTAAGATCATTCATTGATCATATCAACTAATACAGTATGATATGTCAGCAAATACTTAAATAAATAAATAGATAAATAAATCAGTTAACACAGACAGATAATTCAAGAATAAGGGATTTCTCCTCCAAACTTGGAAAGCAAAAGATATTTAATCATAAATATGCATAGACGATCTTCACAGAGGACTAAAAACTAAGTTGTCAGTCAGTACTGTGGTACTCTAAAAAAGGCAGGATGTTTGTGTCCCTTTCAGAAGCACTTTCCAAGATAAAATAATTAGTTCAACTAAGGCACGAAAAGTAGTTTCTAAGTACTGTAGAACTCCAACCAAATCCACCCCCCTTCCCCGCCATCACCACCACCAACATAGCCTACTCCAAACAGGGTAATGCCATGGTGACACTGTATGCAAAGGATAAAATTAGAATGGATTCACTGCAGGTTCAAGGTGAATAAAATTTGATGTTATTCCCTGGTGAGGGTTTTCATTTTTGTGTTCTTCAGAAGGTGCCTACACATTTATCTTTCCAGTGACTCTTTCTTTGCATATTTTCCTTAATCCCCCTGCTGATACAAGTGCTCATGTCCCAGAGGCTCCCCATAGCCTCCTCTGTGGGCATCAATCTTACTCTGTACACCTTCAGGGCTTGCTTTTGCCTCATTTTCCACTAGAAATTGAGTTTTTGTGATATCTTGTCCACTAAAACTTACAGCAATATAAATTATTTTTAGAAACACTTTGGTCTGTCTTGTATTTGCAGAGATATGCACATCAATGATGGTCATGTACTCCTTCCCTACATGTGCTAGTTGAATCTCTTAATCTGTGAAAATTCTGGTTTGGAATGAAATATATAGTAACGTTAATTTTTTTTTAAGAGTGAAAAGGATTAGTATTTGTGCTAACATTTTATGGTTCCCCAAGATCCATTCAAGCACCCTTCTTGCAGTAAATATGAACTGTGGTAACTGAATGTATATCAAGAAATAATATAGTACCAGCATCTAATTCTATCTAATTGTTTAACAGGAGTGGTAATGATATATACTGTCTAAATTATACTTTCAAAAGTTGATATTACCCTCAACTCGTTTACAAAAACAATTAACACCTTATACCAAATGGAAATGGCCCCATAAAGACGGTAATACCTTGCAACAAATACCCTCGAGGTACTGCACAGGAGAGTCAAATCAAAAGAAAATCTCATTTGAAACGTCCCATGAGTTTGGCTCATTATTCTGTGCGCATAGACTTTGGCCTATGAGGGCAGCCAGCGCTGGAGCAGCCACTAACTTCCAGTTGATTAATGAGGCAACTGCAGTGGGGAGGTGGAGGAAGTACGAGCACCACAGAACCCCCAAGAAGCTGATGGGACAGCAGGACACCATGACTGTGTGAAAGCACCCAATGGAGTCTGCCTACCAGAATGAGAACCAACAATTAAAGCAAAATAGATAACAGCTACAGTATAACAACAGGGCAACTGCGACTCAGATTTTCTTCTGACATGAATTATCGATTTCAAACAAAACAGTGGCTAACATTTTTACAATGGCTATGTTTTTGTTCAATTTGAGCATTTTTCCAACCTGTGAGTGGTACAGGTATAGTGTTTACTGGGTAAGAAAAAAAGATTTATAAGGATTAGGAGGTCTATGAGGTTAGGAATTCCATGTATTTTCCAAAAGGCATTATGTCAAGCTATAGTGTTTTATCAATAATAAAAATACTAATAATAATTTTAAAAAAATATTTGCCTTTTTTTTCTAATTGGCTTACTGAGCAAAAGGAATGCCAGAGAGTGCTGGAAGTAACCTTGAGAGTACATCACCCAAATAATAAGCTGAAAGCCTTGGTTGGACTCTACAGGCAGAGCTATGACACTTCAAGAATGTTGCCAGGACAAATTGTCCTCAAAACAAAACAATGAATCAATGTGGAAAGCCACCTGGAGTTTTTACTCTAGAAAGTTCATTGCAGGCCTGTGTGTACAGCAGGCGGTGTTATCCAGGGCAACCAGGAGAGTATACAGGTCTTGTAACCCATTTGTAGGTGACACCCATTAACCCAAATGTACATTACTGGAGCAAATGAGACTCATTACCTAACTAAATGGTGAAGCAGTAATGTCTCATAAACAAGCATACCAGCTTGGAGGGCTCTCGAATGGCCTTACAAGAGTCTTCCGCCCCAGTCTAAATCATAGTGAAAGAAACATACAATTTGGCTGCCTATAAAAATGTGAAACACAACGATTGCGATTATACTTATTGATTCCCTCTTTTAAATCATTCATGAAGAGAGTTTGCATATTGAAGATGAAGTACTGACTGCGTTAAACAGTATGATAAGTGTGTACATGCGGTAATGTATTTTCTTGCCTCATGTTGAGTTTGATAATGTCATACAACCTGATTGATACAGGATATTTAGGTCCAATAACCACTTTAGGCAAGAGGTTTGACCAGAATATTCTGGAATTTCTAGAACTGCTCTTTCTTCTCAGACAAGTGTAGATTTAATAGAAAACATATTTAAAAAATATCTGTATGTTGTTGTGCTGATATGTATTTTTTGTGATGTGCTTATGGTGCATTATTGGTGGAACAGAAATATGTCATACTGATATAACTGTGAGAGGTCAATATCAGCCGATAATATCATTACATCAATCGTCAGCACTCTGTCATGAAACACTGAAGTATTATCGAAGTCTCATTACATTCCACTGCTCGTGGGATGTAATTTAGTTTGAAATTCCATCACATAAACTGTTGACAGCTATCTTCAATCTGAGGCCATCATCTATCAATGCTGACTGAGTGAATTCCACTGTAGCAATGACATCCTTTATTTATTTTAATCAGTAACTTTGATAACTCACAGACAGTTCCCTATTAAGTAACCTCTGATTTAATGTGCTCAGCAGAGACATATACTGTAGTTCACACAGTAATTGTTTGCTGTAAACTTTTATTTTACACAACTGACACACATTCAGTTAGCCAGCACTTTGTGGGTTTTTACGACTGCATGTGCCTGAACCTAACACGAGATTATTAGAACTATGTGAATTGAGGACACAGTCCCACAAATCACATGACAAATATAAGCACAAGTGCAGAAAACAGGTTTGAAGAGCATAAGGAAATGATGGTCTTTTAAAGATATGTTTTTGACATTTTCAACTTTGACCTTTACATTGACATTATACTGCATATGGAACCGGGATGCAGCATAATCTCTTACAATGCCTATGATATAGTATCTCATGAAAAACTAAGTGGCTGTGTGATACAATCTTACTGTCAGGGATCAAAACTGTTTGGGAACGCTCAAAGATTAGGTTTTCACTCTCATAGCTCAAGTTTTGTAGTGATAGGGACTATCCGTCTCCATTAAATCTACAGCCAGTCAGTCAGGTAAGAGTTGCTTACCAGAGTATCCTGCATCACAGACGCATTTGAAGGAGGCAGGTGACACTTGAACACACGTCCCATTCTGACAAACTCTATCACAGTTTTCTTCACCGATGACTTCAGAGCAGTTCACCCCTAAAACAAATGATAAATACCAACACAGAAACAGAGAGACAAGCTATCAGACAAACGCTTACATTACGCTTACGCATCTATTAAAAATAACAGTCTTTACTCAGTAGTTACAATGAAATACTGTCTTGCTTTACTTAACATTTATTTTACAATGGACTTTTCATTTTTAATAGTAGCTATTGAATATAAATTAACAATTAATAGGAACTTGAATTCTATTCATTTTCTTGTTTTTAGCAGTGACAAATTCAAACATACTTTGTCAATGAATACAATGGGACAATATATATTTATTGTAATTTGTTAGCTCTGTTTCAGTTCTTCAGTAACCACTATTTCAATTTTACTAGTCATTAATCATTCATGTATAGAATAATTCAATTACCAGTGACTGTTATCATTCTTACAAGTTAATATTCTATCCTGACCTGTCATTGGATAGCTAACGGATAATACTGGACAAGATGCCCGTTAACGTTCTTAATGGATGATTAGAAGGTGAATAATACAACACAAAGTGTGGCTGTCTCCACACACTAAAATGAAATTAGTTAATGGATGCCTCAGAATGATTTTTTGATACCTTGTTTGCTATAACATGGTTATTCGCTATTACATGTTTTCTTCATCTGTTTTGAGTAAACTTATTTGGGCTCATTCACTGCTGACTTTCAGCAGGTTTGCATGCATGGTCCCTTTGCATGGTCCCTTTGCAACTCCTGTGCAGTCACACCAGCCAACCAGCTGATGAGCTAGTTGGTCAAAATTCTTTGTATACATTCCCAAACTGAATAAATACTCAAACACAAAACTGCTTTTCTAGCTTCATTATGTTGTAGCTACAATATTTGCTGAAAAAAACAATAACTAGGAAACATCAAATGAATGATAACAGAACATTTAAAAACACAGTACATGTAAAAGCTCATGAACTGGGTATAGGTTGAACCACTAAAATTGACCTTTATTTATATATGAAAATGTGTATTATTATTTTAAAAAAAGATGTAAATGTGCATAAATGTTATAAATGTTTTAAGTACCATTTTTTAAGTATCTATAAACATACGGTTGGTTTCTCTAAGTAGAGGTGTTCTCTCATGCAACTATCCCTGTCATCCACTGTAGAGGCCGAGGGGCTAGACGCACATACAGGTCTAATGAAGTTTCTGAACACATTGTAGTAAAGTGTCAGCTTACTGATTACTTATTTTACGAAAGCATTTATAGATTTGAAAAAAAAGTGGCTGTAATAGCCTTTTTTCCATTCTGTATACACCTGTTGTACATTGTTTTTGTCTGTGAAGAGGTTACACCCATGTACCATTTCTTTTTATCAATAAAAATTGTCACAGCTGCAAAAATGTTGTTTTAACTTATTAAACACATGACCTGCAATTCAGCATGGGACCTTTGCTTATTTTAATCTATGTACTCTCACCTAGTTTAAATATTGAGCTTACCGGTGTATAATGGTGAAATTGACAGCCACTACTTCCTCAGATCGTTGTAAATATTAGAATATGGTAAAACAAGCATAAGCGTTACATGCCTTTCTACATATAGTAGTATATACTTATAGTATAGGTAAATGTTTTATAACATCTGACCAGCCCTTAATGACAACCCTTACTTACCTGATTACATTGATCACATCTCAATTAAGATATTTTAATGCAACGCTTTTAGATTTACAAGAAGAAAGGTGCAACTTTAGAACTAGAAGAACTCCGGCACACTGTCTCGCTTACTGCTGAAAAATGTATTAAATCACAACGTCAACAGGTATACCTGATGGTCGGAGAGACAGAAACGGTGATTTAATATAATAAATCTTCTCATTGTTTTCAGATTTACAAGAACAGCCACTATACTCACATTTGGTTCCACAACTATTTATTAATCAGCCAAAATATAAATGTGCAAAATACAAATGTGCAAAATACACAGGTAGTTAAAAGTTTAAAAAGTTCAAGTTAAAAAGTCAAAACAGTCAAGTCAGGGTCATTGCCGCTGCGCCAGGGCGGCATTCTCTGGTGCAGCGGCAACAACCCTGACTTGACTGTTTTTGCCTTGCCTGTGACCCAGCAACATAGCCAGACAGTCAAACCACTTGCTGGTCTGCCGGTCGGAGCAGCTTCTGTTATTGTGGTCTTTAATTTTCTTGTAGTCTTGTTTTAATTTTTTGAGCTTCTCCCGGCACTGTTTCCTGTTGTGAACAATGTTCAGCTCACTTAACTTGCGGCACATTTTTGAGTACACCTTTTCATTGCAGGTCGCCGTTTCAAATTCCCGCTGGATTTCGTCCTCAGCATAAATGCACAATAAGGCCTGGACTTCGTCGTCGGTCCATCTGTCATATGCTTTCTTCATGTTGATGTCATGTTGTTGTTAAAATAGCGACTGAAATAAAATGCTGCGAGTACTACTGCAAGCCCCACCCCCAAAGTTCCTGTACTTTTGGAAAGTACTACCCCCCGAGCAGGGACTTTTTGGGGAGTAAAATAATGTCCCTGGAACTTAATTTAGACCCTGGTCCCTGCGATGGAAACGTTCCTCCAAAGGTTCCTAGTCCCTGGGGAAAGTTCCTGCGGTAGAAACGCGGCTTATAACTCAATACAACCATAAAATATCTGATTTATAGTGATTGCAAAGTATAACAGAGGCTAAAAAAATCAATGGAGGGCAGCAAACTTTGTAGATGTCCTATGATAAAGCTGTAATTCAAAGAATAACAGTTATTCAGATAGCATTTGGAATGAGTGGGTTTTGTCCTTACCTGTAAAATGTGGAGGGCACAAACATTTATATGTTCTGCGGCCTGGATCTGTGGATCCATTGCTCAAACAAACTCCTTTGTTTTCACAGGGGTTATCCAAACAAGCATCAAACTTTTCACAGAACCTCCCGGAGTAGTGGTGGTGGCATTGACAGTGGTATGCATCTTCCCAGAGGCCTGTTTGACAAATACCATTCCCAGAACAAAGTCGAACCAGCGGTGAACTTTGACAATGTTGTTTTCTCACCGACACGTTGAGCCTTAAGCCAAGCTTACATAGCCGTGTATCTCCCTCATGCAAAGCAATAAAATAATGGTGACCCGGCACAAGCCATTTCAGCTCAACCTGCTCACTTTCATTTATATTGTGGGGGAAAATAAATTGATCTTTTAACTGTCCTTTTGTGGAACAACTTTCAAAATTCTCTTTTGAAACGTTGGCAAGTTTGATACCATATGACTGAAGTGTTTCATCAGCAGATACAAACAGCTTGTCTCCATGTTGCAACTGAAGGGGGCATATCTGGGGAAAGTTGAAAGGCTGCTCACTAGACCTGTCTCCCTCCTCCTGAGAATCCCAGCACTGGGCAATGTTCATACAGATGCTCTCCATGAGAGTCCATTTAAGTGGCACTGCCTGTTGCTGAATGTGCCACTCAAGTGAAGCTTGTCTGTTGCAAATTGTTTGGCATTGGGTTGCATGGACAAAGTAGCTTACAAGGACAGTAAGGACAGTAATAAGGTGAAATAATAATCCCTCCATGTTTCTTCTCTCTTCCTGTGTAGTTCAAATCAATCTGCCTTGAGTCACCTGATGAGCAGCTAAGGTGAAGGGCTAGTATTGCACTTCAAGTCATGAGACACTTGAGTCCAGACAGTCCAAATGATGAGTCATGATGAACGCCATGGTCAATAACAACCTATGGAAATAAAAGAGCTTGATTAGTGCTTTTCAGACAGCAAATAGTAGTCAATTTCTACCAGAATAATAACCTCAGGTGTCTGCCAGATATTATTTTATAAATGTGACAGCTTAACAATTTTCATAAAAGGAAGACTTTAACACTATTATTAATGAGTTTTTTCATTGTATCACACAGACTCAATTAGGCTACATCAGTGAAATCAAGACTTTGAAACTACGACTGAGGATGCTGTCTTCAGCTAGTCTAGTGGAGCTGCCATAATCATATGCAGTGCTGTTGACCACCAAGTGTGTCACAGCAGCCTCAGATACAGAGAGTGACAATGTCAGATAAAATATTCCCTCTCCCATGCCGGTGCCTGATACCTCAGTGTCAGGCATTGAGATGAGTTAAAGCAGACAGCATTGTCTTTCTCCCTTAGGCCCTTTTCTTTGTCGTGTACATGAGATAAAACAACAAACTATAGATCCCCCCCTGCAAGTGCAAATCCCCACTCCTTGATCAGTTCACAATGTCTGCAATGAATATCTGCATGGTGAAATGTAATAAAGCTCTGAAAATGGAACACCGATATCAATACAAAGGGGGAGTGATAAAGTGAATGAGACTGCAGGCATTGTGACTAGGGCTTTGTAGGGGCCCAGAAGACTTCATTAACCTGAGGTTCGCTATTCTATTTCACAGAAAGAATCACAAAGTTGTAACAAAAACAAAGACGAAAAAATATAGAGCAATGAAAACAGCCATCAAAATAAAATGAATGAAAGTTGCTCAGTGATCAAAGCCCAGATTCAAGTACTAATAAGAGCCCAACTGGTTATATTAGCTTTTCAAGTTCAATTTGTTCTGTAAGCAGGATATCAACTACATATATCAGCATAATAGTAAAGTTTGTGACCATCAGTTCTGAATTCAAAATGCTGCTGTTAATAAAAATGAAGCCCCAGAATTATTCCAGAATAAGCATGTATTGCTTATTCCCACTGGTTTCACAGAGATAGGAAGTACACTGTACATTTTATATGTGATAGTACATGTTCTCACATACAAAGAGCTACTGTAAACCTCCAGTAAAGATTGGGTCACAAACAGTGTTGTGTCAATGAATAAATAAAGGCCGGTGCCCAAGAAATAAACAGCCAGAATTACTAGAAAGGAGTCTACGTTCATACACTATTTATAGCCTAATATATTATTGAAATTAAAACATCACAAAATATATTACTAGAGAGACTGCATGTAGTGGAACACGCTGATATGTATATCTCGTTGCCATGGATACAGGTAGTGGTACGAAAGCCTTGAAATTCATTACCAAACTTAACTCCACTGTGTGGATCGCTATAGAGCATTGCTCTTGTAGTTAGTCAATACGAGACAGAAAGCATCGATGCTGCATTGATGCTCTGTTTGCAAAACTGATGACATATATTCTTTATTCTGGTAGCCTAAGTTACAATCACAAACCACATTTTTTAAAAAGTAATTAATTATTTTGCATTCCAGCCATATATGAATTATTATTGTTCTTGTTGTTGTTGTTGTTGTTGTTGTTGCAGTACAATTCCTCCAGAATACCAGTTTTAGGTGTACCAGATACTGTGGACCTGCCAAGAGGTAATGGCCGGTCTCTAATGAAGACCTGGTGCTCTCTTTTGTTGAGGTAAACACTGTAAATGGCCCTGGTCATTATTGGAAGTTTTATGGCAGCTACAGCAGCTCAATAAGCTGAGTGTTGGAATGATATACAGCATCTGTTTTCACCTCATTCACCAGCCATACCAAGACCTTTGTCACCATAACAGAGGACCCTCTCAAACCCACATCTGTTATCAAAAGGTAGAGCAGTCTGCCAGAAAGAGAACCAGGCATTCACGAGGCATTTGACAAGGAAAGTGGCAACATCACCAAATGCCATGATCTAGATTGATAGAGGAAACACTTTGACCAGGAAAAATTGCAGAAAGAAACAGAAAGAAACCGTTGTTTTTTCCATTTTCTTCACAGCAATGGAGCAAGTTAACAACACATAGACAAAGCCCAGCAACTAATACTTTAGTCATTTAGTCATTTTATACACCTAATATATGGCATTATGGGTCTATAGTCGGTCATTGTCTGACCAAACAACATTGTTGTAGATTGTTTGGTTAATCATGGGGGTCTGAGTGATGATTTATTATTTTGGAGAGAGGTACGGGCTATCCCTTAACAGCATTCACCATCCTTACTAGGGAACTAGTGGAAAATATTTGAACCAGAATTATATCCCTATTACTAAGTCAGAATATTATAATAACCCACACAAAGGTAAATGAAAGGTAATGATCACTCAGGACATCAGGATTAAAGGTAGTTCAATAAGGGTCATATGGTCAAACACAAGGCCTGGAGAGGGACAATGTATCCACTGCAGGGCAACTAATGATGTCTCATAACTGCCTGCTTTGTGGTAGCTCAGTTCAACTCACATAAAAGGATGACAAGCCCGCATGTGTTATTGAGGGCAATGGATCAATAGAGCCAGGCAAACCTTCCCTTGCCACAGCGATGACTGAAAGAGACACCAGGAGGACACACCAATTTATCACATCAAACCGGTAGACCTACGGGTCACTTTCAGTGTGTCACGCTGTAGTTTTAGTTCATACTTTGTATTGTCTTAGACACATCCTAAAGGTAATCTAACAAGCAGCTGTCCAAACGCTTGCTATTATCTAGTTTGCACTATTTTATAACGAGTAAGATTAAATTGGCACATTATTAGGTGTCCAGAAAAAGTAAGAGCCAGGATTGGATAAGTGATGGTGGTATGTGACTGTTAATGTTAACGTTAATATTTTTCTGTTAATATGTGGAAAGTGACACGCTGTTTGGCGTTTTGGCCCTGCCCAGTACGATGGTATAACTCTATTTCCACCTCACCCTGTGCTCAAAATAAGACCAAATATTATTAGTTAGATCATTTTGTGTCCTGTCCTGTGCAGTGGCTTGTCCTGTGTAATGTATTGTCTTGTCCTGTGTAATGAGGGTCTTGAATCATTAGGTGGCTATTGTGTCCTGTCCTGTGTCACCTCTTCCTGTCCTTTGCTGTGTTGGTGTGTCCTATTATACAGGACACACAATGATTTGACCCCTACTGGAGAGTTATCCATGATAGATAATCAAATAAGTACATAGTATGCTCCATCTTCATCAACTGTAATTAAACTGCTTTAAAAGATACAAAACATTTTCTGAGACAACATAATGTAATAACTTGGGAGAGATTTAAACCTAGGGCTCCCACGTGGCATCACAGTGGCATTAGCATTACACAGTTACTGACCCTTTCCTCCTACTACAAATTTGTTCCCAAATTCATGTACAAAAATTAGAAATAAATTAAAATATAGTGTAAATTCTCCCATGTTCACTAGCTAGCTAGATATGACCATGTTTACATATTATTATTGACAAGAACACTTTTTTTGGCTTAATTTTTACCTGGGAATTTTCAGGAAGAAATATTGGTCAGAACTCTAAAAATGGTGACAACATTCTGGCAGATTTATTTCAGATGATTAATGGATCTTCCAGGGAGTTTAGATTTCCCTAAGGCCTGTCTGCCACACATAGGGAAAGCCTGTATTACCAGGACTTAGAAAATCCAGCTATTTTGTAATTCTGGTCATCAGTTTAACCCTGCCCACATGTATTATGGACCATGTTCCAGCCCTCTCGTATGCTCAGAAAATCATCAATCCACTGCATTGACCCATGGGCTTAGATATGGGACTTGGTCTCATGCAGGAGGTCACAGAATAGAGATGTGGAAATTTCTAGTAGTAGCAATCATTAAAGAGCCACATAGATGATTAATTAATACCAGGACTAAATTACAGCATCATTTCTTTCCTTATTTGTTAAATATGGGACAGTAATTGCTTTAGGTCCAGTTGATTTTTAAAAATGTGGTTTCCCAGCTTTAATATGATAGTATTTTTAGTCATCAAAGAAAGAAACAGTTGAAAAACTACATATGGTAGATTAGAAATGAAAGAGGTTAATTACCATCCTAAAGCGTGGTGGAATACAGAGGCATTACTGAAAACCATGTGTCTCAGATAAGATATTAAGATATTGTGAAGGACTTGATGATGGACCCAAAACATTATTCTATCATTATCAAATGAAACAGTACTTTAATGCCCTGCAGTTAAACTATCTACAATATCAGTTTTTTTTTCAATGTTCTATTGCTAGGAGGACACTTGCAACAGAAATGAGCCATTGATGTCACTGGTGGGCCACTGGAGAACTGATAAGCAAAACACCAGCAGGCTGCTGGCCACAGCCGCCGGTGGACCAATCACTTGGTGCCTGCTGTGTAGCTATCTGGATCATCACTAATCAGTTATAACACTGATGAGTATCCGGACCCCGCACTCATTAAAACCAGCCCCACATCACTTTCTCTGGTCTAAGTGTAGTAATAGCTGCCAATGGCTAAACCTATTGTAATTCCAATTTCCCTTATATGAACCTCAAACATGCATTTATTTGGAAATGATGGAAAGAAAAGGATTTCTTTTGAACTTTGGTAGACTACATCTTTGTCAGGTGGACACGATGGATACTAGAGCACTAGAAGTGCCATTACTTGTTACCTTGTCTATTTTTACCTACCTACATTTAGCCTAAATTCAATGTTCTTTCTGGGTTCTCTATGACCCCAAGGAAAGAGTTCCAACTACGGGGATATTCCCAGGACCTTTATACCTCAAAGCAGGCCAGAGCCAGTAAGAGCACAGATCCTCTAGCCTGGATTCAGGCCCATGAATTGATTTATTTATTTATTTGAGGGCAATACCTTCATCAGTTGCCAGCCATCTTTTATAGTCTATGGTATTTCCTCTTTACTCAAAGGATGAGGCCTACACCTACCAACCGTTGAGATATCACAAATATGATATGACATCTCACACACACACACACACACACACACACACACACACACACACACACACACACACACACACACACACACACACACACACACACACAGGTAATCCCAGC
>CABFOQ010013730.1:1282-13348 GCA_900660455.1 Gephyroberyx darwinii | reverse complement strand
CTGTCCCGTTCCACCACCCACATTGAGCTGAACCACGCGGGGGGACCAACAGCTGAGCTCCGGTCTGGTAAGTTATCTATCTGCTGCACAGTGTCTCGGCAACAATTGAGAAGTCTGTTGTTTCATACAGGACATCTACATGATGATGATATGGATTTCCTCTGTTTGGTTTCCAGCCCAGAAGAACAAGCCCAAGAAAAGTGGCATCGGGTTTCCAGCCCAGAAGAACAAGCCCAAGAAAAGTGGCATCGCTGGTTTCTTCCGCACTGTTCAGATGCTGCTGCATCTCCAAGCAGGATGTGGACGACTGAGGCGTATCGCCTCTCCACATCACACACTACCTCACCTGCAACACATGTGCCAATATTTACTGTATGATTCTGTGATTTGAATGTGATTTTACTGTGATTTTGTTTTTTTAGCTGAGCAAAATGTAGTTTATTTGTTTGGGGGGATTGGGAGTGTCTTGGGGAGATTGTGGTATTGATCAACAACCCTATCAACCCCTATCGTTCCTATAGGGATGTTATAGTGCTTTTTTATTAGGAAGGTTATGAAAATCTCATTCATATAGATTTGTGTTGTTGTTATTACATATGCCAGGACACACTTATACTGTTACTGTTACTTATACTGTACTGTATACTTACACACTTAGTGTAAATGATCATTGTTGTTTTATGAAACAATTATCGTTTTTTACTGAGACAAAACTTTTTGATGTCAAATCAAATGTTGAATAAATATAGTTATTGACATTTGTATGTTATTGTATTTTCTTGATATGTTGTACCGCAACTTCACCTCTAGGTGGCGTTGAGCGAGTGGCAAAAAACTTTCCGTTAGCATTTTCAAAATAAAACATGTATTGACCAACATATGTCAATATACGTTTCGTAAGTAATACAAAAGGACCAAAGTGAATGTAAGGACTGAATGTAAGGAGGAATATTGGTAAATATTATAATTCGGCTAAGTATTTGATTTTATTTGATTTTACTTTTTTAGAAATAAAGACTGCACTATATTCAAATCCAACGTGACACATTTTGTGCTTTTATTTGAAGGCAGAATTGCTTAATTTCCGGTCTTATTCTGCCTGACCCTGGCAGCTTGACACAGCTCACTGACCCTGAGTTTGTCGAAATATTTCCTGTTTAAACAGTGTGGGTTTGTTGTGAAGGTTAATAAAAGGTTAAAAGGTTAAATCTGACGTCATCGCCAGGCAGCACACAGCCAAATATGTTTTATTTAACAACCTAATGGAAATCTGCTAGACCAGAATAGAGCACACCTGTCAAAAACCAGGATATTAAAGAATAGCAACAAAATAAATAAATAGAAAAAGATGAAAAGATAGCCAAAGTGTGGAAGGGTATAGGTCCATTCAGTAATCTTGAATGTTAGTAAAAATAAATTACTTTTAGTTAGATGGACAGCTCAGTCGGTAGAGCGTGAGGCTGTGGGTTCAATCCCCACATAGTGTCAACTATCACCTTTGTAAGTCGCTTTGGATAAACGCGTCTGCTAAATTAATGTTATGGTATGAGCTGATGCTAACCAGGCCATAAACAAAGGATTCAACTCCTTTGTTTATTATGTATGTATTGTATTACTTATGCATCGTTGTCAACTGACATTTTATCAAATACCTTGTGTTTTCTTTACTTTGCTGACACTGTATGTTGATTTTTTTTTTGGTCTTTTTTTATATTGACTTTTTCAATATATGGCTATATATATATATATATATATACACAGCATGGACTAGGATTGGATTTAGGAACTTCCTTTTTTCTATTTTCTGTGCACAGAAAATGGCTTGATTCTTTAAAGTCTAGTCCAAATTTGTCTGCATGTCAGCAATAATATTCCAACCCAGCATAATAAAGATGAATATGTGCGATGTGCACCATTAGCATGCTAGAAAAGTCTCCAAAACTGCAGGAAATTCACCGTAATCAAATACTGCACACCTGATTCTCTAATCAACTGATCAACCAAAGCAGGTCAGGTGGTCGGCTGGTAAGAAAACGATTCTGAGAATTTCCCGTAGTTTTGGAGACTTTTCCAGCATTTTTAGGGTGCAGGTTGCAGATTGTAGTCTTCCTTTTTCATAGATGGAATATTGTCACTAACCTGAAGACAATTTTGGCCTTGTAAGACTTAGGAATTACCTGAACCTTTTGATGTGCACGTCGTGAGTATTCACGTTGTATAAAGACGACAAATCCCCGACACAAAACTAGGAATTTGTCACTGTCAAAGAATATTTTGCATGAAAATGGTCGCACCAGTGCAACTATATTTTCTAACCTAAACGTTTTAGGAGCATATGAGAGTAAATCACTTCTTCAGTAGAATCCAAAGCCAATGTAACACATCAGTTAAAGATGCAATAGTAAAACTGCCAGATTAATGAGCAAGTGTTCGGTTTGAGTGGGATTGATGGCGCAATCAATGTGCAGACAAAAATGATGGCTGCATTACTTGATTTTGGCCACTAGATGACGCCCTAGCACCACAAAATGGAACCTGGACAATGTCAATTTAAATGAAGCTAATCTGTGTCAGTAAAGTTGTCCAAGATAAAGTGACCAATAGAGGAAGTGATGTTTTGGTTGTGTAAATTAACCAGGACATTCAAGATTTCATATTTTATATCACAATGCAGAATGTATGGCCATACAAGTGCGACAAATCTCATACCACTGTGTTTGTGTGTGTTACCTGGTAAATATAGTGTATGTGTGTAGTCTAATGGGGATAATAAGCAAAACGGCTGATTTTCCAGTCAATCGAAGGTACAAATACAGTAATATTGTCATTATTGCCTCTGCAGGATTTTAAAAAAAATGTTTTATGTGCATTCCCACTTTTGTCATTCCTCCTCAAGGCTCATACTGATAGACACTTCCACGACCATATTCATGATATAGTTTATTACTACACATCTGTTTTTCACATGCAATATAGCGGTTACCATCATTGGACATATTGTATGATACACTGATGTGGGATTAGATTTGGTGCTAGGGCCTAGGTCAATCCTGGTCCTATCCCTAGTGTTAGTTCCATAACTGACAAGTATTTGTTTATTGGGGCCAGGCAAATACATTTTATTGCTTTTTACATTCTTCTAGCAGTGGGAGCAATGAATGTAGGGCAACACTGTGATGCAATCCTTAATGTTGGACTCTGATAGTTTTTCACATCACACTACACTTGATATGCCCTGGGTTTATCATAGTTATAACGTTATATGTTAGTCCAAGCTAACTGCTATGGAGCAGAATCAGCCAATCATTGGCTAAAGCTATGATTAGCTCACTATGGAAGAAACATGGAGTTTTGGGGGACACGCACTCTGGACCAAACCCTGGGCAGCAAATCACACTGACATACAATGGGCAGGCTAAATGCAACTCTGTTATGCCTTACTTCATCAGCCAGATTGAAACAAAAAATGTACAAATTGACTTACTTTTCTCATGTAAATGAGTAAATTCCAATTCATCCTTCTCCTTATATCTTATCTCCTAATTGCCCGCCTGTCTCCCCACAAATCAGCGCCTATGCTATGGAACATACCAATATAAACTGAATGAATAATTGCCTTATTATTGGATTTTGAAAAGCCATCCAGTGTGTCATCACTTTTAATAACTGGAAATATCAAAAAAAAAAAGATGAAAAGAAAAAACAAACCAACCCATTTGCAGATGTTTGTTTTATGATCGTTCGGACATGGCTATAGTTTACATTAGTTTGTGTGTAAAATTCCACAACAAAAAAAAAAAATTGAACTGCCTAAAGAGCGATTAAAGATTATTAGCGTTGCTTCGCATTACCCCAGATGGCCCCTGGTGAAGTTATGGATGAAAGTACACAGTGAAAGCTTTGTAAGTAAGCTATGAGTCAGACTCATAAAATGGAAACAGCACAGTTTACTTTGCAGAAAACAGGTGTAAGAGGGTTAAACGTGGCCCTTAAACAACAGCCGTGAGGTTGTAGTTTGCACTATAATTATTATTAAACTCTTATCTAACACCCCTTCCCCTGCCCTCACCCTTCTTTTGCTCCTATGCCTATTAATTAACCACATCCATGCACATCATTATGATACTCATAAAAACACACACTGGTGAACATAGTGTCGATGCCGTGACATGCCGTTAACATGGCGTGTACCCGCACACACTGACGGGTTGCCCAGTAGGCATCAGGTTGTGTCTGCCTCTATGAATGCTCCCCTGCTGCCCCTCCAGGACCCCACCTGGGGTCCACTGATGTGGTAAGACGCCGGACGTTTTAGTTGTGGTGGGAGAGACTTAAAGTAGTAATCCTCACGGTCTGCGGTGTTAAGGGGTCATTGCTGTGGTGTCTCCATCTTTGGTGCTAAGCGATCTTTTATGGGCACAGCAGAAACTGAATTGCATTCATTTCAGTTGTTGTTGCTTGAATTAAATCATTGCATGCAAAAATTGAAACTGAATTGCAGAATTTTGATTTGTATTGTCAAATTTGAAACTGATTGTAACATCTTGAAAATAGTTGGTCATTATTGCTTTCAACTTTTATTTCTATATAACTAGTTTGAGGTAGTAATTACTCAATATGCGTTCAAGTGCAGTTCTTAAAATTAAATTTCAAGTCACAGGATTTAGGAAAAGCAAATGAGCAAAGATTTGATCAACCTCCTTTTCAGCCAATCACCACGTGATAACAGCTGAGACAATTTATCAGGTGGTGATTGGTTGACTATTACATTCAGTTTCCAATCTGACAATACAAATTCCAATTGTGCAATTCAGTTGAAATTTTAAAATTCAAGCATCAAAATTCAAATGAATGCAATTCTGTTTCTGCTGGCACTAATGTCTGCCCACAGGTCATTGCTGGGGTGTTTTTGCACTTCCCAGAGATCACCTGTCAGTCAGAATCAGAATCTGTCCAGTACTGTGACATCTTTCACCTTGGATTTTCTGTTGATGAGAGTTTGAGTTTCTGTAGGTGGCTCTCTTTTCTTTGTCTGTTCCGCCACGGTGGCTATCACTGCTCATGCTAACTACCCAGTTCTTCTTTATTTCCAACAAAACATAAAACGCATCACTTCCCGTGTGCTTCATGAACTAGCTATAGGTTGAGTCACTATTGTGTTATATAAGTCAGAGAGAGAGTAGCAAGACGGACATTTAATTTATATGGAAATGCCATGGCCTGGGGCTTCCTGGTGGCTCATTTGGATGAGGCGCAAACCATGTACCTGTGACGTCCTGGATTTGAATCTGGCCTAAGACTCTTCTAGCATATCACCCCTTTCTCTCTCTCTTCCTGTTGTTCTCTGTTAACAATCAAATAGAAGCAAAAATGCCAAGAAATAACACTTTACAAAAAAAGAAGTTGGATTGGGAACTGGGTGTCGGATTATGCACCTGGGACTCCCAGAAGGTGTTAAAACACCAGGAGCCCTCTCCTAGAGAGCAGAGGAGGGATCACATTAGGCTAGCAGGCTAGCAGGTGCAAACTTACACATTAAAGCGAGGACTAATGCCTCCCTCGTAAATTATTTTATGACTGCATCTGTTTTCAAGTCCTGCGGTGGTATAATGCCGGTGAGAGAGGGGAATACTTTATGATGCTGCCCCCGCAGGGGGGCAATTTCTCTACATTGAATTCCATGTACCAACAATGTGATCAGGGGTACTCTACATAAACTATACACTGACTCTTAACGTTGAATACCACTCATATTCTCTAGCTAGTCCAGGGCTCTAAGGCCAGTTGAATAAACATGTGCAGCAACTTTCTCCCTAAAATAGAAAGCAGAGAGCCAGGATTCTAATCTGCAATGTCATCAAGATGTGTAGCCTGGAGCTGCCATTTATGCCAACTATGAAGGCAGGACTTTTTTTTAAAAGGGACGTATTCCAGCAATAAAAAATATATCTTATATTGATATAGTTGTTTTTTTTCCTGAGGTTGTTTGCCCTATTTGCCCTCACAACCATCCCCAAATACTGCATACATGCCCACTAGAGGCAACACACCCTTTCAAACATTCTATCAATTAAAATATGGCAAACCTGGTGGAGTTTAAGGAGTATTTTAGGTTGTGTAATTTGAGTCACGTCAATCAAAGAGCAAGACCAAGTGGAACTGCAACTTCCTGTAAAAATTGAAGATATAGCTGTGGGCTTGAGCGTGCAAACAAGTCCAATTTGAGAGTGGATATCAGGATGAGGCTGGATCATAAAGTGAGGGCCAGTGTGTATTTTTCCTAGTATTCCTACTACAATTAGGTCATGACACCAGAGGTGTTGAAATACCTAAATGCAAAAATATTACACATTGTATTTTTGACTATCATTTCTTCTGTTCTGCAGATTTTGCTTAATTTACACCAAGCTACAGTTTGAGGAGTTGATATGAAAGAAATAAATGTCACATGTTGTGTCCATTTCTAAAGTGGGTGGTAAGAAAAGACTAGATTGACCAAAGCATTAGGGTTTGCCAGCTGCCGTTCTCACTTTTTTTATCAAGTTTTTTTTTTTTTGTGTGGAAAGTTTGACGCTTTATCCCTGTCAGAGCCTTGGCATTTTAATTTACCATAGCTAGACCTGTTTAATACATAATGACAAAGAACAAACTTTATATTCCTGTTGTAAAAAAACAACTTCTTTCGGTGACATCATGGCCAGTTCCTGATAGCTTCCCTCACCATTGTTTGCATGATTAGCTACATAATAGATGCATGGGGCCTGTCCACCAAAACCCCCTATTTCTGTTTATGACACAGCAAGGTTGTGGTAAACTGACTCAGTATCTGCAACCTTATTTTCTGTATGAGGTCATGCCTTAAGTCGGTGGGCCTCGACTTCCAAGACCTGGCTTTTGGTCTTGCTGCCGTTCGTTTCCAAGGGGGGCATTTTATGATATCGCACCTGTTTGTTTGCTTTAGCCATGACTCAGTTGCCTCCGTGTTGTGTTGCAGTATATATTGTCGTAAGCCACCTCGTTCTAATTATATACAGTTTGTATTTATACCCCAGGGAATAACGATGCAGTCATAGCTGTGTCTCAGCCCTTTTTAAAAAAAAAATAATTTAATTTGTCAGGATTTCAAGAGGAAGTTCTGTTATGTACAATAAATGATGGGGAAAAAACTAGTAGTTTGACCAAACTGATGAGAAACAGGTGCCAGTTTTTGCA
Source organism: Gephyroberyx darwinii (assembly GCA_900660455.1). Classification (NCBI taxonomy): domain Eukaryota; kingdom Metazoa; phylum Chordata; class Actinopteri; order Trachichthyiformes; family Trachichthyidae; genus Gephyroberyx; species Gephyroberyx darwinii. The sequence continues at coordinate 6,136 of CABFOQ010013730.1, read as the reverse complement.
TGGCCAAAAAAATGCTCATGAAATATCCATTTACATGATCTGACTATTGCATAAAAAGGTATGAGGTTTTCATTTCTGGCCATAGCAATATGTGACATTTAATCAATTGAATGCATCTTGTGTATTACATGTGTTTGAGTTTTGTTGGATGCTGCTGCTGGAGTAACTTCCCTGAATCACAACTTTTTTACTCTAAACAGTCCCGGTGAGGTTTGTCATTGCACTCAAACCTATTGCGCAAAACCTATTTCACCTCTTCAAAGCTGAACGTTTGCAGAGCACAAGCAGCCACGGGGCATTCACTGACAGCAGGACCACAAACATGGGTTTGATGTGACCGCGCTCACTAGAAACCAAACACTTCAAACAGTAATTAATCTCATTATCCTGTCAGGATGAATCACCAAATTAATGATGGAATCACGGTGGGGATGTTCATCACAACAGGGTGGCCATTAGAAGAGGTGACCACATAACTTTGCAATGCAGATTTACACTTGTAACACTACCCTTTCATAGTAGGCAGTCATTATAAGTATCTGAATTTAATAATGAATTGGTTGAACTACTAGGAAAGATCTTGTGTTAGCAGACAAATCATACATTAATACATTTTCTGGGTTATATGTGCAGATATGGGGCATCCTGGCGGCTCAGTGGTCTGAGGGGCATACCACATAACCGTGACGTCTTGTGTTGGAATCCGGTCCAGGACCTTTGTTGCATGTTTGCTATGTCTTTATCCTTGTCTTTCAGCTGTTTCTTTTAATCCTGTGAATTTGTGATTTTGTAACTCTGTTTTGATAAGCACTATATAAATAAAGTTATTATTATTATTATTATTATTATTATTATTATAGTCATGGTAGCCAGAGTGAGTTATGATACACTGTTCTCGGCTCTTGGTATAATTGTTTCCTAATACATTTCAGTTTCTGATCGTCCAGAAGTCGTCCCACTAGTTTATTGTTGTTGAAATCAATAGCCAGTTCAGAAATTGCCGAGTAATGTTGGGAAATAGGTGTAGGAAGCTTAGGCACAGGGTAGTGTCAGTGACTTCAGCTGTAGTTGGTTCTGGGATGCCAGAAATCACCAGTTGAACCTTCTGGAAGTGTCGTGGGCCCAATTCAGTGAAACGTGTGGTGGGATCACTCATACAAGCAACCTAACTTAAAGATTCGATCACTGGTGAATGATACTACCTGTCTGATAGATTTTATGACGGCGTAGCCTGATATCCTCTATAGTCATCATTTGTGAGCTAGTACATCATTTTTTTTGACGAGCTTCTCTATGAATGCTCAGTCTGGATTATGGCACAAAGGATTGTAACAGCAAATCGTGTAAATGAGTATTATGTAATTCTCTATTTGTGTTGTGCTTGCTGTGAAACCAAATCCCCATTGGAGACACATTAAATTGAAATTGGAACTTGCATCAGATAATTTGCAAACGTAATATTAGTTTAAAGGAACATATTGTCTTAACCCAAACATTGCTTTTCTTCAAAGGCCTAACAACGTATCAAGATCCCGCGTGGATGTTCCCAGTTGCAAATGGAACGTTTGAAGGATGTACCTGGTCTTCCAATCACTTGTCAGGGCAGCAATCCTTCACCAATGCAAGCCTGTGGAGCTTAAAGAATTTGATACAGGTTAACAGTGGCAGTATAACACTGTTCATGACAAGAGTTCCTCCCCATGCCCCCACCTCCACACATCTACCCTCCATGCAATATGGAAACCATTAGCCACAAAAAAATGCAGATGGAGATTCCAGCAAATCATCTCAGAATAGATAAATACATTTTGATACTATTTCCATATTATGTGAAAACTGGCCAGCTGCTCTAGCCATTCTCGAGGAGATGACATGCTGCATTCCAGTGGCTCCTGTTTAGGGCTAACTCTAGTGACCAGGGGCATCACTAGATCCTTTGGAGGGGCCCCAGGAGAACATTTTCAAAAAAACAGCCTCTAAATTGTCTAAAATGGGTTTCGAGTGGGGGAGATAGATACATAATATAAATAATATAGGAGAATAGAATATGAGGGGTGGGTGACCTGTCCAAAAGTACTTCATCTTCAAGTTAAAAAGATGCCGATTACCAGGCAGATAATGGTATAATGGTAATTTATAAATTGTTGCTACCATGACGTGTCTCTTTATCAGTGGCCCAACAAAATTTCACCCTTCCCAGCTTGACACGTTTATTAAAACGGATGGTACATACATATGAAATATGATACATTTTAAATGGTACTCAGTAAAGAAAGTGTGTTATTTAATAAAATAGCACATCTTGGGAGTCAATTTGGGAGGCAATATGGTGGCGTCAAGAGAACAGTGACATTGCACGTTATAGATAGTACCACAGTCACCGATAGCTGTTAATTTTTCCATTTGTTTCAACTGGCTGTCAAGTGTCCATCTCAAACTGGCAGGATGCTTCTCTGTGCTCATGTTCTTGAGAAGTTCATTCTCTTTAAGACAACTTGGCAAGAATGTTCACCACGAGGACATGAGTATCAATTGGCATTCTTGGATTTGATATTTACTTAATGTGTCCATTCATATTAAAGTTTACTGTGACAGAGGTTTGATAAGACAATGAACCTGTTTCCCCTAGCTGCTGTTCTGACCCCTGTAGTGAATGCTTAGGCGTGGGACACACTAGAAGACAGATTGATTTGAGCTGCCATGTTGGGCATTTATGACTACATGAATCTATGAATCTAGGTTAGCTAGTTAGCCTAGATTACCTTCCATGTTCAAACTAGCCTTATTAGTCTATAGCTATCTAGGTTAGATAGTTAGCTAGCCTGAATTTTGGCCCCGCCCACAGCTCTGCCTCAGAGTAATGATTTTAGAACTAAAACTGCAATCTGCGATGCAGGTAGTCCTCAGCACCAAACAACGGTTACCAATTTCTCTTTAAACTAGACATTAGAATAAAAAAGAGGAGCAAGCAAGAAAGACCATTAACTAGATCACTAATTATTACCACAAGAGTTGGCATTGCAACCAATTAAGCACGGCCAGCTGTGCTTTAAGGATATTATCAGCCCAGTGAATACATCTTTGACCAATCATTAAATCAGTATACGATATTGATTGGCTGAAGCTACCCACTGTACAACACGGTAAATTAAGTGCTATAAAATTACTAAAAATTTCCACCAAGTGAAGTGATGTCAAATTTAAGACCTGCACAACCTCTACTGAATCCTATTAGAGAAGGTTCATAATGTCAATTACAGCATACGCTTCATTTATCACTTGGTGGTGTGCTTTAGATGTGCATTCACTGTTGAGCACACACACAAACAGTTATTCAATTTAACAATTAACGGAATGGGTACGTGTTGCACTTCAGAGACAAATTGATTCATAGTTAAATCACTCTGAGAAAGAACAAAGACATTTTTAGGCGTACTAGTTTGTGAAACAAAAACCCCAGGTAGGAAAAATGAAAAGTGATCCTTCTGTCCTTCTAGAATGCAAACGATACATCTATTCAGATGCATCTATTCACAACGTCTGCATTTCATTATGCCAGTGTTTCATATGTTCTGCTTTGAATTTAGTTACCTGCAATAAGAACCAGGTTTTTGGCTAGTGAATTTGGTTTTAGGTTACAAACTCGTTGCTGCAGAATTCTGGGAGATTTATTGTGTCCTTGTAGGGGTTTTGTTGTTAGGATATTGTAATGGCTTGTCTCTATAATGAGCAGTGCAGTAAACAACATAGGATACGCAAAACCTGGATGATGTGATGATTATAATGTGGCCTCCTGCTTTCATGTTAGTCAGAGTGCTCAAACCTTTTGTGTGTTTGTGTCTTTCCAGAAAATATTGTGAGAATGGCTTGCAGGACCAAATGATGTCAAAACCATCTTTAAGCACCTGGTCCAGGTGCTTAAAACGCATTGTAAAATCACCATTCTAATCCAAAAAGATGGACTCTATTACAAAAAATAAAATACATACATAACTACACAAACTGACATCACTGAACAATATAATGCATCTTAGTATTTTACTGTTAGAGCTGGCATGTGCAACTTCTTTCACATTCAAATAACAGTAAATCCTGTCTCAAATAACAGTAAATCCTGTCTGTGATCCTGTGTATCTCCCTTTTGGCTGAAATTGACTTTTCAACGGTGCTTGGGATGTTTTGGGGTGTATACCATTTGCTCTGGGTGTGTCCTGTGGGCATGGCCAGCGGTGAGCTCAGTTGTGCCTATCAAGGTGAGGCTAGCGACCACAGAGCAGGGAAGTCGCAGCAACAATAACAACAGAGGAAAGTGGTAAGAAAAGAAAGAACAGCAAAGCTAAATGTGAAAACACGGTGAACATCAGCATTGCGTCAGCATTGGTAGACGGGTGATAAGTGTTGGGGTGGGAACTTGACCAACTGGAGGAGGAGGAGGGCGGGATTAGCAATACACTTCCTGCCTCAAGTAGAAAAATTGCATATTGGGGCTTTTTACAGAGAGGTTAAGTTAAACAGCCCCTTTGACTGAATTAAGAAATGCTGTCTACTTGAGTCCCTTTAGACAGGTAATGGCATACAACATGAGGGGAGAGGGGGGAAGAAATGATTGCTGTGGTGTCTCAGTATATTGCCAGTGATCAAAGGAGGAGTTTAGGTGTGGTCAGTTTAAGTGCATAGACGTCCGACATCAAGACATTTGACGTATGACCTCTGAGGTGAAAGAGTCGAAACGGGTAAAGTTGTTTGTTTCAGTCATATAAATAAAGAAAATGTCACATTCTACAAGTGTGTGTGTGTGTGTGTGTGTGTGTGTGTGTGTGTGTGTGTGTGTGTGTGTGTGTGTGTGTGTGTGTG
>CABFOQ010013725.1:9869-24835 GCA_900660455.1 Gephyroberyx darwinii | reverse complement strand
TTTGGTAGTCAGGTTTCAATTCAAAACTAATTATACACACACACACACACACACACACACACACACACACAGAGCAGCTTGCTGTCTCTTTTCATAACAATACCAGGTATTTTTGGATGGTGCCAGTGGTCCTATACTTATTGCAGTTCCAGGATATTTTTAGAAGCACTCTTAGCATTTTGTTGTATATTTGATGGAGGCGCTCCATGCTTATGTTACCGTTCAGTCTGTCTTTTTCTGGCTGGTATGTTTGAGCCTCTCTGCTGACTGCCTAATGTGTGTGTGTGTGTGTGTGTGTGTGTGTTTGAGAAGCAGGCGGCGGCACTGACAAGGAAGGGTGTGGTAATAAATGTCCAAAATTCATAGTAGGCTGGGAGTTAAGTTTAGCCCACATGAGCTGGCAACTACTGGGGAGAATACGAGACCCAGAGACAAACACATGGAGGGGGAGAAGGGAGGAGGAAGAGAGGGCGGACCAGAAAAATGTCCCTATGTGACAGACAGACACACAGCGTTGTCATGCAATCCATCAGCGGCAGCACAACAGTGCCGTAGCACGCTATCATGTCTCTGTCTCTCTGCCGTCTATAACTGGTACACCACGCATGTGACTAATATCCACCGTTGTCCGCCGTCTAGACGCTTCAGGGCAGAATGTTCCTCGTCTGCAAATGGACACCGATGCTCAGCGCTAACACAGTCCTAAGAGTATGCTACTAGCTAGCATGCAGCATGTGAAAAGTGGTGCTACTTACATGGAGTACATACACACACTTTTAATATACTGCGATCAAACCAGAGTAAAGCTCAATGGCTGATGAGTGTCTAGCATGAGGTTGTTGTTTTCCATGAGTGGTTTATTTTACCATCACTTCATGCTGCCCGGCTTTTTACCTCTACTGATTCCCAATTAGCAATTTGTCAATCTCTACTCAATCGATGAACTGTTTTAAATCTTTTCTACAACATGGTAGTGAGCAGCAGGTATGAAACATAATTCAGGCAGAAAAAGGAGTTCCTTGCAGAGGCACAATCTACTAGTCTTCTTCCTCTCGACCTGATCGCTCCTCAGGATGACAATAGAGAACGTGGGTGAGGATTTCATTCCTATCATTCCTGCTCGCTGCTGGGAGTGTGTTAACCTCAAGTGTTTGAGTGAACCTGTTGGGACTCACTGGGTCATTTCCTGTAGTAGTACACAGTAAATGTAGAAAAATCAGTTTTTAGCATGTCTTCAACAGACTCCTAACATCAATCAAGAGTGATATAGTTATGAAGCGACAGGGCTTTATTGTACAAAAATGTCAGAATGTAATTGCTGGTGATAAAGGTGGCAGTTTTACAACCAAGTGTAAATCATTAACACCTAGGTCTTATCACAGTCTATTTCTTGTGTGGTGAAAATATTTGCTGGGAGCCAATATTTAATAATATGTTACGCATTGAACGGAGATTAAATAGTGGCAGAAACCAATGAAGCTCGCCCTCAGAGTTCGGGTTTGTGGGCTGTCAGTAGTGGTGAGGCCTCAGGATCTCTGGTGAAAACACAGCCATAGCATACAAAGCGGCAGTGTGAGTGTTGGATCTCTCTCTCTCTCTCTCTCTCTCTCTCTCTCTCTCTCTCTCTCTCTCTCATTGCATTGACAGCGGTGTTGCATGGCCTCTGCTCCTCACTCTGCAGGTCGAGTTTGAAACCCAACACTGGCACCAGGAGTCACCTTCCAGGCATGGCTCATACGCCCACCGCCATCCCCCTGCCCCGAAGTCACAAGACTGAGGTGGGACAGGAGGTCAGGATGGAGCTGTCGACGATCCTGGGCCATGAGCGGGACCCCCTGTTTGGTAGCTTACATAACCTCCCGGCTGGCTGGAGGGTACCGCATGGGGCATTCCTGCAGGGCACCATCTCAGGGCGTGTGATCCGAGCACCTCTCCGTGTGTTTGATCAGCGTTGGCTCAGATCGTTGGATAGGCACCACCGTGACCTCCCCTCAACCTGGACCTCCCCTCCCCTACACTCCCCTCGGCTCTCCAGTCCCATTCTGAGGATTCAATTTCAGCGGAGCCAGGCAGTACACACCGGGGCAAATTAGAGAGGGAGTGAGTGAGGGAAAAGGAATGGTCGCAATGAGAATGAGTGTGACCGGAAAAGGAGAGGAAAAGAGTTGAAAATAGAGGGATGAGATGGCAGTGGTACAGAACCTGAGCCCAGGTCAGACCACCCGCACTGCCTTCAGCCTGCGTCCAAATGGTCGCCCTCTACAAAGACAAACTGGCGCAGATGGACACATGGCCAGTTCAGACCTGCTCTGCTGTCCATACCTGTTGGACACTTAATCTCTTATCACTTATTATTTTCATTCACAGTTTACACTGCAATGCTATGGGGCTGCACAAGCATGACATAGCGAGGTCTAACTGTTGACATGCAGTACCATAATAACCAACCACTTATTGTACACCATATACTGTAAAACTGCACTCACACACAAACTGATAATCAAGCAAAAAGATATCTACCGAGCCAACTGTAACGCAATTCAATCCCCGTTTCAGTAGCCTTCAAAAGTGCTTGTATGCATGCCCCCCAAAATCTGCCCTCTGTGACCCTGATACTGGTATGGGTGACACACAGTGACACACTGTCAGAGTGCAGCCAGTCACATATATTCGCAGCCAGTGGCCCCTGATGTAAGCCTGCACACATTAAATTCTTCTTGGTAACCGAATGCCTCGGGCAGCCATGCAGGAGCCAGCCACCGTGAACCTGCGGAGAGTTATAAAAAGAGCAGAGTGCAAGTGAAAGGGCACTCCCTCGCTGTCTCTGTGTCCCTGAGTATCCTTCTATACCAGACCTGGTCGTACAGTAATCAGTAATAACTCTTCATTTGTTATAATTGACTTGGAGGCGGGGTTAACTGCATCAGGGCACTTCAGATAGTGTTAGGTAAGTTGTAATTAAGTCATATTTTGCTTCGATAGCTAGAAAGAAAGTCATCAACACCATTTTTATGCCAATACTTGAACGTGCACATTGCACATGCCTACTCCCAATGTCTTGATGTATCATGGATCCTAGCGATTTATTACTGAGTGTAAACCTCTCAGTCATTGTTGCACTTTAAATGCTCAGGCTGACTGGCATGCCCCATCCTCTTTTAGACCTATTGACTGGTGCATGTTCATCTATAAGGCCTTTTTGGGTTTGCTTCCTGATTATTAGCACTTGGTGGATTATTTGTTTTTGTTTTTGAACTGAATTAGGTAAAAGTATCTTCACCTACCCTGCTCCATCTTCGTCAATGCAAAAAGACTGACTTCATTTTTGTATGTTGTTGGTCTGCAACTTTTATGGTTTTCAGTGGGACTAACCTGGTTAAATAAAGATATAAAAACCCTTCATACTGTTTGTATTTTAATGCTCAAAGAAGAATTAAATGGTTGATCCAGCCACATAGTCTTGCCAACTTGTCTCACTCCTGTGGAGCCAAGAGAATTCTCTCTCGTCGGGATTTTACCAAATAGGGGCAAAGACAAAACCCACAACTGTACTTCAAAAAAGAAGAAGAATGTATAGAAAAGGAAAGGAAAAGCACATTTGTCTGTCTAGACAGAGTTAGAGAGAGAGACGGTAAGGGAGAGAGAGCGGGAGAGAGCTCTGCAGCTCTGCCTGCAGCCCCATGTGGATAGAGTGTCGAGGTGTTGAAATGGCCCATTGAGCCAGAATGTCAGCTATACAGAGTAGATAGCACGGAGCACCGATCTGTCCACAGCCTACAGCCGCAGCACCGCTCTCCCCCGCCTCCCACCTCTACCACCAACACTTCAGCGCCGATGGAAACCTTCCCACTGCACAAGCACAATGCTCACACACACTATAGCACAGGAAGGAAGGAGCCTCACTGCACTCATAATACATACTTAAAGGCATGTAAATACTGTCAGTCTACACATACATTTTAATCTCAGCGAGCACTTTTTTTTTTTTTTTGCAACAAACATGAACTTTGGAAATGAACCCGAGTTCAATTTTACCCCACCACACATATCCACTGCCATTGTGAAACAGCAAAAGGAATCCGCTTCTCTGAAATGCCACGTCCTTAACAGAAAAGGCATGGAAAACCATCACAAAGCCAACATTGTTCCTCAGCCCTGTTAAAATGCACATAGAGATGTTATTGAAGGAAAAACCCCTACTGTAGGACTGTGGGTGAGAATTCAGACCACTGCCAGAGAGGAGTACTGAGTAGTGGGTGAACACCATTCTTCAACTTACTATGGTTTGAAATACAGTAATTGCATTACACAACAGAAGCATGGTTTATTATATATTGGCATTGGTGTATTGTAGTATTGGTGAACAAATGTTGAAATAAGCTCTGTAAGTAATTGCATTACTTTACAAAATCTTTCAACAGCTCAGGTCGGTTTATAAGCCACGTTTTGAAACAGAAGTGGAAGTGATAAAGCCCCAGAGCATCAGGGGGCAACTTACAGGAAAATCTAAACGCTTGATTTTTATTTTTTTTATCACAGCATGAAGCAGCTCAGAGGAATTGACATATTACTCAACTTAACACAAAGGATTGTGCAAGAAGCAAAACAGCCCAAGGGAAAGAATCTGAAGCCAGATATCAACGGTCTGTTTACCATTAACTCCTCATGAATTCGTTACATATTTTGCAGGGGAACGGAGATCAGTGACCGGTCTCATTCCACAGCAGCTATCAATCCAATCTGCCCATGGCACTCTTTACAGTAATGTGGGCGATAAAAGTATCATTTAGGGTGCCTGTATTGCTACACAAGCCCATCCAGCCTGCAGAGCAGAAAGCTGCACTGCAGGTCTAATGAGGGAAGAAACAGCAATGTGTTTAACACGCTCTGTTAATGATGGAGCTCCCACTAAGCCCCAGCTAGTTAAAGCTACCACAGCGTTGCAGCATAGAGCCAACATAGCCTCTAGCCCCAACCGCCTGATGGAATCAAACATGGCTGCCTTCTGGAGTTGCTAATTAGTTGGACCTTCCAGTCAAACGCTGAGACCGAATGTGTGCTAAGCAGGAAGGTGGATGTGGAAGCTCTGGGAAAGCAAGGAGGAAAGGCATGAAAACTGCTGACAAGATAGTTTCAGTTCTGCACACAAAGGCAGATACTAAGCAGAGAATTACGTTCCTAACTGGTTCTGGATCAGTGCATGTTTTAGTCATATCTAGGTTAGAATAAAACCGGTTGAGCTCATATTCCAATTGTGAAAAACCTGGTTAAGATGCTTCCTCTGATATTAAACAGGTTACTGTGGCATGGAAAAAAAATTTTCGCTTTTGCTTTTTGCAATTTGCGCAGCATTATGGGTATGTTTTGATGTCAATAAAATACAATATTGATTTATTAACTTCTTTCCCCTATATTAGAAGTAACCTCAGTCAAACAGGGAGGAGGTAGCTGGCTGCTGCACCTCATCAACAGGGACATGTAAACAGCTTAACCCTAGTAAGACCAGAGTATGACCAGTAGCCGAGTTCCTCTGTACGTGTAAAGGTAGCCAGTGTTTCAGACTGACAGCGACGGTCTTCTTGCCGTTGGATGGAGATGCGACAGGTCTAGGCAGACCCCCCGGGGTGTGTTGTGGCCCTCTGCAGCCCCGGACATGTCAGCTGAGTTCACCTCCCGTCCGATACGGGGCAGAGCAAACACAGAGACCACATCAAAGCGGTTTCAGCCAGACCACAGTGCCCCTGTGTACCGGTTTGTTATTCTCCTCCAAAGGTTAATTACAGTGGGGCTTCAAAGAGCCTGCTGGCCATCTGCAAGGAATTTGAAAGTTTGAAAGTCTGAAATTCCTGTCAGGCCAAACGAAAAAATAAACACATCAATCAATCAGTACATGGCTGAATTACACTCCCCTCCATTGTGGTTTGTGGGGGGTAATGGCAAGTTAATGTCTTACTTAGAAAATAGCCTTCGGCCATGAGGGAGAGACTTGACACTTCCCTAATCCAATCAGCAGCATGGTTCACGTTGCAAGGTTACATGGGAGCATTTTACATATAAACAGACACAAGCAGACCGGCGTTGATGTTGCACAAACGTGCTGGGAAAGCAAATCTCTGTGTCTTTGTCAAAATGCTTTTGTGTTTTTGTCTTTTTGGCCCTTTTGGAATAAACCTGTATCATGAGCTTATGGCACGGTTGGTTTGGGAGGACAAATTACAGGGTAGAGAATAGACAGAAAGAGAAAGAGACCAGAGCGCCACTGGAATAAAGGAGCAGGGCGAGGGCGAGGGGAGGGGTGGTGCAGAGAGGAATACAAAGGAAAGGGGACGTTATGTGGGAATGCCTTTGCACCTCCAGCCCCTCGCCCAGCCATAGTTTACACACTGAGCCATGCCATAACTCTATGAGTGGCGACAGTGTATTTCAAGGCCTGCCGGTGTCCCTGGCAGCTCGCATTGGTGCTATGAATAGTCAGCTATTTGTGTTTGTGTAACTGAATCATGGGCTCTTTATGACTATTTACCATGGAGGGAGTCACACTAAGGGCCCTGGCACTATTGGGTGTCACGAGTAAAGGATATGCACTGCCTGACATGGGTCAAACAGTAGTTGCAAATAATTCCTAGTGTTTTGTTTTAACCTGCTTGGAGTGCCACGTCGGTGGCGTTTATCGCATCGGGGCATTTCAAATAGTGTCCCGTCAGTCAGTCAGTCGCAAACTCAACTTTAAAATACTTTTCTGTGACTGTCCGAAATTTTCTGGCACTCTTTGTAATGTCCTGTGTGGCGAACCCGCCTCAACTGGCACTAAGGTTTGCTCAAACAAACCATAAAAAATACTGTTTGAACCGTTTGAACTCGCAGGTCTGTTCGCTCACCGCGCTCACACACCACTTGAGTTCATTCTAATAAGGCGCAGAGGGCTGAAAGAGAAGAACGAGTTGTGTAGCCCTCGGTACCTCAGTACCCCGAGGTCTGGGTTTATTATTCCATTATGGAGGACTGGCATGTCTAATTGCATGAACAGGTATGTGTGTAGGTGTGTGTGTGTGTGTGTGTGTGTGTGTGTGTGTGTCCTCCCCAGGATAGGGCTGTGAGCACACAGGCTGAATTGAGAGCTCGGTCCCTTGCAGAGCGGCGAAGCCAACCTCTCAGGGTTTTAATGCTTCCTGCTTGTTGTTTTATGTGTCTACATTAAATGGAGCCACATGCTATCAATGGGCTTCCACACATGTGCAGGAAATATTTGGCCTTGAAAATGCCGAACCTATTGAGTCCAACAAATAACTAGGGGAAATCGATAAATGAATCAGTGGAAATGAAGGCGTCTCCAGCCAAAGGTATTTCTGTGTGTGTGCCCTGAGGAGTTGACAGGCAGGATTAATGTGCAGGATTTGCGTCAGGACCAGAGTTTTTGCGCAAGCTGGGTGTGGTTCAACGACAAGCGACAGCCTGGATGGTGCAGGTGTCACGTTCGCTGCATGTGAGTCACAGTCTGCATCGTATCTTCCCGCCAACTCAGGGGTGTGTGTGCGTGTGTGTCTGCCACCCTGCAAAAACATTAGCATTAGACCTACCCTGCCAACACACACCCTTCATGCCTGTGCTGGCATGTTTATGTACGCACACTCTCTCTCACACACACACACACACACACACACACGCATACACGGCATCAATATGTGCATAGCGGGGAGCAACAACCCAACCCTACAGAGAGGACTTGCCCAGTATTACATAAAAGACAATGTTCTTGTCAGCTCTGTAGAAAACGCTCCACAAATTACATGGCATTTGATCTCAGCATAAAAACAGGCAGGTGCAGAGAGCACAAAGCATACACTCAGCAGGTGTTGCTCACATGTTTACACGCTATCCCTGCTTTCTGGACATAACCTGGAGTTTTCTTAGTTAGTGCTGAGAACCATTCTAGTTCCTGTCCCTGTCATACCTCACTAACTACTGGTAACAACACACAGCACTAGCAGCTACCTACACGTTCAACTTCTGTATTTGGAGGGTCAGGTGAGTGTTTTGGCACTATTGAATGGATATCTTCCCCAGTGTGGCCAGATAATTAGGTGTTCATTGATTCAATATATCAAATGGTCCAAAAATTGTGCAGCACTAAACTCCGTTGTGTATATACAGTAGTGTGGAGGAGCATAGAGAGAACAGGGAGATCGCCCCGCTCCCTGCTAGAGCCCTCATCAATTACCACATTGTCAGCCTGGCTCAAATAAATCACAAGGTACAACGTACAACCATCACGCCAATCAACTGTACCCCAAGGAGGAGATTTCAATGACTTGGCAATGGAAGAGCGATGGCTTTAAATATATCCATCAGCAGCATCAGCAGTAAATCTTCATCATGTTTATGGCCTCCGAGTGCTGAGGGATTGGGGGGGCAAGAATGTGTTCTTCAAAAATGCCTCGACTCACCAGTTCTCTGCTGTGTGTCTTTTAGCGTGCAAAGAGCTGCTCCTCCCTCAGCCGATCCTGTGAACGCAACATGCAAAACGCTTGTAGGTTATCTCTGAATAGTCATCGTAAAGAATGGGGGGGGGGTTACCCAAGACCCAAGCAGCACATTTGGTTCAATGATGGCTGGAAAACATTTGCTTGTATTTTCATTTCCCTCCAATTTACAATTTCGACCAATTAAACTCAGCATGCTCCTCCATGTCTGTGGTGTGTGGAAGTGATTTAATCTCATAGGAACCACAGCCTTGCCGGGCTCAGCAGCCTTGTAGGGGAAAAGCACTAGTTAACCCATTATAACTGCTCGTTGGATTGAGTCACCCCACACCTGCACCAGGAGAAATGCTCTGGAGAAAGCCTCTTGAGCAATTTGGATAATGAGACAGAATCTGATATATGCTTGCAGTGCATTGGACACCAGCGTTTTTGTTGTGGTGATGATTCAAAAGTAAATCATAATAAAACAGATGATTGGAGTTGCATCCATTACTTGGGTAATTTGCTTAGTTGACAATAGTCCTACGCATTCACGGTTCTTTAAAAGCTAACAACATGTGTGTCTCTGAACCTGAGGTGGGACCACCATTGGAGATAAGTGCCTCCACATCCCTTCCCACCGTCCACAAAAATGTTCATAAGTGCTACAAATTACACAGACGAGCAAGGCAGTGGCCCAAACGTCCTGGGTAGAAACTCTTCAGTCAGTCTGAACTATGGAGCTTGTCAAAGGGAGAGGAAGTGGACAAGTTGAACCCTACAATGTACATAAACAATCAGGTGTAACCGGGATGTCCTGGTGGGTCAGTGGGGCAGTGCGACATTGTGAGTCTGAATTTTGAGCCCCCCCCCATCTTTCCTGTAACACCGTCTTAAAACGTCTTAAAATAATCTTTACCCCAAAAACAAAGTTCCCTGGAAATAAAATCCTGATTTGCCGGATGAAAATGAACGAGGGAGGGAATGTGCTGACTGTGTCAATCCCTCCATCAACAGCCTGGAGCAACAACTGGAGTTTGGGTACCGTCAAGTTAGAACTGAAATGCAATAATTCACCAGCAGCACAATAAATACAAGGCAGTAAATAAGGTTTGATACGGTGATGATGCAGATGAGGGGAACTAAAATTCAGACGCCCATTTGACAAAACATTAACTCCCACGGCAGCTATAAAATATATCTACTTTTTAATCAGTCAAAATGAAAAAGTAAGCAAAAGAAAGTCCCACGCCAAAACCTGCACATTAACTTCATTAACCAAGTTCTTACAGTAGGGGAGCCCGAAGAGAGTGGCATTTAAAAAGTCATTTCTAATCCCGTTGAACATAAAACTCGAGCTGTTGTTTGAACTCCGCCCTGTCCCATTTTCTTTGCGGTATTTTGGCTTTGTGAGGGATAATAGAGGCCTATGAAAATGGATCGGGAAAATGGGCCGGCTGGCACCCGGCACAGAGCGGCGAATAGGAACGCATAGTTCCAAATCCCTCCACTCCAAATCAAATAGGCCGGCAGAGCTGCACTTGCCACAATATTCTGGGCTCTTTATAGCTTACATATGCACAAACCTTATTATGATTTTCCTCTGTGGCTGCTTGGGAGCTAATGGACACAGTGGTGTGAAAATATTACCATGGTACAGGGAAATGACCATTGAAGGTACGACTAGGAAAGAACTTCCCGACTCCTGATTTCTGACCTGCTGTACCCTCTTCCCGTCTCTCCTGGCTGCTGTCAGGCGGAGGCAGGGAAGGAGGCCAAAGGAGGGAGCAGCTGCCAGCTCTGTTGCTGCTGGCTGTCTGTTAGGATGGCCCAGAGGTCAGCCAGGGTCAACGTGGAGTGGAGGGACAGTGGTTAAAACCTGACCTCAGTCCCACCCCACACAGCTGAACAGACCCGCTGCCAAAACCAGGCTGTGAGTTGAAGCTCAAGTTTGAGTCCTCCTATCCTGTATGAAAACAGGCCACAGGCAAAAGCCACAGTAGCATCTCCCACTCCCTTAATCACTGTGGGATGAATTCTAATAAAGTGCATTGCAGTGGTTTGTCTAGACTGGACACTAGTGGAGAGACTCCAGACCGGCTCAAATACTACTTGCATACAACTCGTAGCTTTTTTGTTTTAACTTGAAGTACCAGATGGGTTGGGCGTGCTACACTGTAAGGACAGACAATCCCACAGAAGCATTTGAAAATCAATTTAGTATACTTCTTGGTGACTCACAACTGTACCTGGTACTACCAGCAGGTTAAATCAAATAATTATGTGCAAATAGGATTTGACCCAGGTCAGACCGACTCCATAGGTTTGTGATCACCCGTACAGGCTGACCCGCTTTAAGGAAATAACATCCTGGAATGTAGCCGCCACACTGACTAACTGCTGTGTACATTTCACCAGATCACAGTCCTGGCAAAGTTCAGACACTTTTGGCCACCGAGATATCCGTTACACACGACACAGCACATCCATGTTCAGTCACTGTGACTCAGCAAAGGCAATAATTCAATAGGAAGTGGTTACTCTTTGTGTGTTTAAAGCAGAGTTTAGGAATCGTGGATAAAAACGGTTAAATAAGATGAAAATGATTCAACCCAATACCTTTTTCCTTCTCTTTCTTTACTCAGATGCACACGTAGTAATTAGTAATTGCTTCTTAAAGCTCCCGCTTCACTGAACACATGAGTACATGAGTAATGAGAGACGTGTTGTTTATTACCTCTGCCAAGGAGGTTATGTTTTCTCTTGTTAGTCTGTCTGTCTGTCTCAAAACCTCCCATGAAACTTGGAGGACAGATCGGCCCCAAGGACAAGGAGCTATTGATTAGGTTTTGGTGGTGATCTGAGTCATTTCCGCATTTTTTTTTAAACTTTTTTTTTTTTAACAGAGATAGAGACTCGATTCCAAACCCTGAGGGTATACGTTTGCAAAGTCAAGAAATCAATTTGACTTGAAATCTAAGTGATAGGAAAAATGTCTTTGGGTGTAACAGCAAGTTGGAGAATTGTTCAGTGTTGGCGGAGGTTTCTGCTTTTCCGAGTGATTTCTAGCTTTTGGAGCGCTGCCTGCACTATCAAAACACTGAGACGCCTCAGAGCAAGCAAGACTGAAATCAAGCAGAGAGTCTCAGCAACATCTGAGTGTTTACAGGGGATGTTGAAAATCTTAAACGCGTTCTTCTTGGTGAGGTGAAACTCCCGCTGGTGGAACAGACTTCCATGCTACCTTCTATGCTTTCGATACTACGCCTCCGAGCTCAGTCGCACAGAGCTGCATGCGTGTTATTATGTTGTATATGTGTGTTAGAGTGTAATTTCATTCAGCCTAGCAAGTTGTGGCAAGAGCGTTCGGTGTGGCACTGTAAATACGCCCACACCGTGTATGGTGGTTTTCGCCTTTGTTTGTCTGTGAGGTGTGTGCTTGTGTGTGTGTGTGTGCTTGTGTGTGTGTGTACAAGTTGAGACAGGGGCATCTAAACACAGCCTGTTTACCCACAGCTGTGTTGAGCAACAGCTCAGAGATGTGTGTGTGTGTGTATGTGTGTGCGTCCAGATGGGTCTGTTACGCTGTGTATCCTGCCCCGAGGCCCCGGGGCCAGACAGCGGCTGCAGAAAACAACCGTCCCTGTCAGCGTGCGTCACTGCCGACTAGTCTGATTCACAAGTCTACCATCAACACGAGCCCAGGGGCCACACACGGCTCTAAGCTCAGTTCAACCTCGATCAGTTTCATAATACCTTTACAGTCTGACTTGACTTGTGCCGTGTTTCCATGAAAGACATTAAGTGGCTTCAGAGGGGATGGTTAAGCTGGCTGGCTCTGAAGCAGCGAGGGGTACTAGTGGTCTCTGTTTTTTTGAGGTTTGCACTATTGGCTCCTTGTGCTGAAAATGCGATGGGAAAAATGCGAGGAATTTGCTTTCCTTTCATGTTGTTACTTGGCAGGGCTGTCAGAGACACTTCCAGGCCAACGCGCAACTGTAGAGCAGGGCTTGAAAGTGTCTCTTTTCTGCCGATCTGCAGTCTTCAACCGGCGCACGACAAACAAAAGGTATGAGGTTTGACATGCTGGAAACCGCAGACGGACACATCGGCAAACAGGGAGATTACCTCGCAAGCTTTTCTCCTAATATGGCCGCCCACTTCACATGCCGTGATTGGGCCAGGAAGGACGAGAGGAAGTAAGGAAGCGTCAATCACTGGAAAGATGTCCACCTCCAAGAGTTCAAAGGTCAGCACTTCACTGAAGAGGCAACCCCACACTCAGGAGATGGAAAAACAGAAGGTGTGGGGGGGCGGAGGCAGAGAATGAAAGTGTGTGAGTAAGTGAGTGAGTGACTAACTGAACGACTGACTGAGCAACTCTGAATGAAGGAGAAAGAATGTGAGACAGGAAAGGGAGAAAGTGAGAGAGGAGGAGGGATGGGGGGGCAGAGGGAGAGAAGAGTCACTGGCACACCCTAAAACACTCAACTGATCAATCAATATATCATTGTCAAATGAATGGTGATACCTTGCTGTGATTACTGTGAACAAATGAGACCGTGGTCGACACGACTGGCGGCCTCTATCTCATGCTGGTGGTATTGCTAGTACTAGCGTTTCTCAAAGTCAAGCCCACATTTTCCATAATCCCTGCTGCTTCCTGTCACAAAGAGGATGTTGCTTCTTCAGTCAGGTTTTCTCGTTTGCTTTACTGAAGAGAATAAAACACGCTGGAAGTCATTTTATCATCAGCTTTTCACTTGTGCTGGAAGAACAGCATCCACTTCCTGTTTTGTGCCGTAAAGCAGTAGATTTCCCGCCAAATCCAATCTACCATGTAGTCAATGGCAGCCTCGCCCGGCCTCTACCTTGTTTGTTTACTGCCATTATATTCAAAATGAATGCGGTGATAATTTATTGATATCAAAGTGCTACATATGGCACCTTTAATCAAAGCATCCACAATCTCCTATAGATTCATCTTCCATAGTCTTGAAAAGTGTTTGAGTGAAAGCGTGGGTGAGGAAGAGAGGAAGAGAGGAAGCGAGGGGGAGGGTGGCGATGATGATCGCTCTTGACAGAAGGACTGAGGGTGATTACAGAGCCACTAGATCTGACTCTGTACCGAGTGAGAAGATTTTGACAGAAGACTCACTCTGGACACCCACATCATACTGTTTTAGTTATTCCACTCCAAATCAGCAGTGACTCTCTGCCAGCACACTGCCACACACAGGCTGCAGCGCCACGGAAAACAGATTCACTTCAGGTCTTAAGAGCTCACAACAGGTTTTGTCTTCGTCAGTGTGTGAATAAACCGTTGTTTGTTGTAATGAAAAAGACAATTAAAATAGATTACTATTAATTACCAGTTTATATAGTCTCCTTAAGTTTTTATGTCAACCTTTCAAGATGAAGGTTTATCACCTAGGCTTAAGCGTGAACTTACAAACATAAACTGTACACACACACACACACACACACACACACACACATGTTGAAGCTGGGGGAATTCCTCCAATAACATCCAGGCCAAAGCAGACATGGGTGGTCCACGCTTGTCATTATAGCCCTGCAGGCAAGAAGGCAAACACAAAGCACCATGGGAAACACAACCTTCCCCAGTGCCAGAGTACTAGAGGCTGCTGTCAATCTGGCGGGAGACAAGTCATGAACTCTCAGCGGAGCACAAATCACTTGGAGATGGGAGCCCGGTGCATTAGAGAGATGAAACTATCCCCAAAGCAGCGGCAACTTTGCAACAGAGTGGAGCCCCACACTGAAAACATATGGTATAAATCTCAGTGTCACCGAAGAGGAAGTCACAGTGCTTGTTTGTTCTTCGCACAATGTGAACTGAATCACTTCGCTCTAATTGCAGCTCAGTAAATATTATCTTACAGTCGTGAACTTGTGTTGCGCTGATATGGGCCTAATCTTGTTGAACTTCTCTGTTTGTTGGAAAACTTGATTTCCCACCCTAAGCTACCTATGCAACGCTAACATCCCCGTCCAAACCACAGGCCTGTGCAAACACATTGAGCAAACAGGCCGGGCTATTGTCAGGCTTGTTTACACTTCAAAAGCACAGAGAGCCGGGGCAAAGGGCAGAGCCTCTTTCTCTCTAAGTGTAGAGATGAATGCGTCTGAATGGAGATGAATGGGACAAGACACATAAACAGCTCTTATCTCGCTGTCCTTTGCCCCCGCAGTGACCTTCCCTGTCTTTACCTTCCCCTCCACTCACTGACATGGCTGTTTGCTCTCCCGTTGAGCCCTGCACTCCCCGTGACCAGTGTATTGTTTAGTCCATACATAACACAGCCCGCTGACACATTGACACAAAGCGCAGGTTGTACGCCTGTTTCATTTTCCTCAGGACAAATACCACCGACACTGCTCAGATCAATGACACATGTGTGCAAGCGGGATCTAAACCAGCGACTGACTGGGGGACTGTCTGCAAACTTTTTTTTTTTTTTTTTTTTGCACAATTGGTTTTTT
>CABFOQ010013724.1:4148-15191 GCA_900660455.1 Gephyroberyx darwinii | reverse complement strand
ACAGCTCTGCATCCCACAGCTCTTAAACCAACACACTGCAGCCTTGTAGGAGCAATCAGGAAAAGCCCCTGGTTTCCAGCTCCGACTCCATTCTCGCTAGCTGCCAATAACACTGAGCTGCCGCTCAATTCTTCCACAAATGATTTGGCTTCTACTGTTGATGTGCCTTGGTTCTACATTGGGTTTAGCTCTCAGCCTCAAAATGAGTTAACTGCTCACTGTTGAGACCTGCCACCATGAAGAAGGCTGTTAAACTCCATGTTGGGGAGGGAGGCGCCAATCAGGTTTTTCAGGGCTGATTCTGATTAGTGGAATGAAATGCACAACAAACATAACCAGCTTCAATCTAGCACTGTGTTTAAGAGATGATTCTGTTAAACGTAATGGTTTGGATTACGTTGTCACACCTAATGACCCCCACCGCAGTTCTCTTGGAAGAAGACCAAGACCTGCATTTTCAGACAGCTAGGTTATTTGCTGCCACCCGAGCTCGAACGGCATCGTTCTCACCTTGCCAAACGAACCCAACTAAAAGAGGAAACGCTTCAGCATTCGAATAAAGCGCTCCCAACACGTTCGGTGTGAATGCCCACCTTACTCTCTCTCTGCTTCTATTACTTCTCTGCTGTCTTTATTTCTGCATGCATAGAGACAACAACCTCCTTCCCCTCTCTGTCTTCCTGATGTCCTCCTCCTCTTCTCTCTTCCTTCCTGACTGTGATTACAGGTCTGTCAGAGCGTTGCTATCCATGCTGAGAGAAGGCTTCCCGCCTCCACTCTCCACAACTCACTCACCTGACTGAGGGGGAGAACAGCCTCGCGCCTCGCCATTCCCCTTCAGCAAATGGAGAACTCTTCAACCTCAGCGTGACATAGAGCAAAACCTCTGCTAAATTTCACACTTTATATTCCGGGCCCGGTTTCACCAGTCTCGTTTAACCTTTGCACCAGCCCTGTTGTCTTGTGGCGAAGGGAGGGCGAGTTGCTTGGCTTGCAAACAAGGTGGGCTAATAGTCCCCCTTTTTCTCAAGTGGCAAGGTAGAAATGGATAGGGTTGATCCCTTCTCGTCTGTTTGTATTCCTCTGTGTAAATTGTTAGTCCTCAGCAAATAGTGCAGAAACATGAGAAATAGCGAGCTGTCATCTGTCGCAGGTCTATTATCATTAAACACAAATGCATTTCGATTGCCTCTGTCAGCTCCTATTGCAGCGGCTCATAACAAATAGACGGGCTCCCCCCCCCATTTATTTTTTTTCTACCCTCCGTTAGTCATGATACCTTCCATCTGAGCAGTGTATTAAGATTTTCTCTCCGTGTTTACCAGGGATTTTCTGCTTTTTCTCTCGCCTGTTCCACTGTCAGAACTTTATCGGCAAAACAAGGTGCACATTTTTACCAAGGTGCAGGCGGCCTTTTGACAGGAAGCAAGGAGCAGTGTAGGTGACAGCCTCATGACTTATTCAATAATAGTCTGCCTTTTTATATTTAAATATTTTGTCATGGCATTACCTTGACTTGGGAAGGATTTCGACAATTGAAAATGCGCGCACTGGAGTGAGTCTATCAACGGTGGGCATTTAACACCCACCAATCAATGTTTCTATTATTCAACCCAATTGCAGCAGAGATTACTTTGTTCTTTCTTGGAAGCAGCTCATTTTTTTTCTCTCTCTCTCTTCCTTTCTCCTCATTCTCAGTCAAATACATTTCCAAGTAAGATTGACATTCCCCATCAATGGCTCCTCTCCCTGCAATGGTCTGGTCCTACTGTATTGAGTGACAGAGGCAGCCACAAGTTGCCCATTATTCAGTAAATAATTGAGCTTTGAGCTTTTTCTATTGGCAGATTTGGTTTGCCTATTTGAAAATAAAATGAGTGTTTCTGTTCAACAACCCTGACAGTAATTTTAGCAGGCGGTAGAGTGGTAACCCAGTCCCTCTGTGGAACCACCACTTTTATCATTGTGAAGTGACAATCTCAGTTGGGCCACCGCAGAGAGCTTCATGCTGAATTATTCCTTTTTTTTCAATGATTCATAGTAATTTTATCAATCAGGAAGTGCATTCTTGACTATATATATATTTATAGTACATCCAATGTACCAATTGGTGCAAATGTCATTAAATAATGAAGTGCTATCAGTTAAGTGTTGGTATAATGCTTGGTGTCATCAGAGTTTGTCACTTGTCCTTGAAAAGCAAAAGAGGACATGCAGCAAAGTATCCTCAGTTAGTTCCCTGCTGGTCTGGAAGATTGCTGGGTTTGTCAGGGCCTCTGACTATAGAAGCGCTGCCAGCGGATCCCGCTCAATGAGCCAGATGTTGTAATGCAGTTCAGTGGTTGCATCACACAAAGCGGAAGTGGGGACAAAGGTGTCCCATCCACAGATGCAGCCAGAACCCCATCCTCAGACTGAACACCGCCGACAGACTGGCTGGCTGTTGGTTTTGTAAGCCGATACTACTGTTTTTCTATTTGTCAGCTGTCATATCACTTTGTGCTTCAAAACTCAACACAACCCCCCCCTCCACTGAACTTGCATGAGATGGAGCAGTCGGTTGAAACAACCCCCAATGTTCAGACTTTTTTTTACTAGCACGCTCTCTGCCAAACCTGATTTATTTACCTGTCTTTCATGGCTCCTTCTTTTAGAAAAATGGGAATGTTCAAAGAAGCTAGCAAGCACAAGTGGTGAAACAGGGTCCTACGGTCCAGTCTGTCTCATTGAACGCTAATGGAGGTGGAAGCTTCAAAGGTGCTTAGCAACTCCATCAGTCCACAGCAGGAAGATTAAAGCCTGGCTCTTTATTTGGCCAGACCCGGCCTGCCCTGGTCAACCCAGAATCCAGCTGCACCCATACACTACTACATCACTATGGAAGAGGTCTGGACCAGAGCCACCTGCATTATGTACGGCATCTCTATGCCTCAGATCTGACACCACGGTAGTTCGGTCACATTTCATTTGTTAGATGTGCACCTGGAAGAGCTGTTCCTCCTTTCAGATTTTCATTTTTTTTCAACCCAGACAAAGACAAAGCGTGAAAAGAAGATGAGTGCCAGTTCATATTTTCTAACAAAATGCAGTTTCATAGATTTTAAGTCACCTCAAAAAGTTACTGGCCAATGTGGACAGTCACCCTTATTGATTTATCTGCCAAAGACAAATTTTACTGGCATTTGGTGGTTGAAGGGTAGTCATTTTTGTGCCCTGTTTTTAACACTTTGCATGCCTATTGCGTTTGTGTATCTCCGTCTATTCAGAGGTTACTGGAATAAAAGGAATAGGAGAAAAGACAAGTTTAATTTTCTCTTTCATTATTATTAGATTTATTATCCACCTTTTTATCCTAAATGCTCCACCAGATGTAGTTTTAATTCTGTGGTGAGAATGACATAATGATTTTGATTCCTTTCCCAGATAAAGTTAATCAGCAACTGTCTCCGCATTGAATGCCCTTTTGAAGTGCGGGGAGCTCATCTTTCCCAGTTCACTTGCAGTGTAGCTAGTCCTATGTGCCTGAGTGGCGTTCTGCTTTCCGCCAGCCCATGGAAAGTAGATCTGGGGGATAATTTGCAGGATTTAAATACAGTGTAGCCAGTCAATGAGTCCTCTGGATGCCTTTTACTATGCACCACGCAAAACAAGCTGCAGTAATTGGGAGCAATTGAATCTTTTTGACGTTTCTCGGGGCGAATGCTTTTCACACACCTCTTCTTTCTACCCTCTCAAGGCCCGCTGTCATGTTTCCAAGGTATTTTGTTGTAATTGAAACCCAAGCTGTTTTTTTGAGTTTGAAAGTTGTGCTGTAAGCCCAAGAGTGTGTACCCTGTTTTATTGCTCCTTAACCCACAGTTTCAAGTCAGCGCTGGATGAATGCCAGAGTGCTACTGGATACAAAATGTGATAAGCTGAACTCCTCTGAGTGTTTAGCAGTCGTTTTACAAAACTGACATACTTACTAATATTATCAACCCCACTGGTGATGCATGTTAATATTTTGGTATGCATTTTCAAATTGTCTTAGAGTTTTTTCCCTTCTCTTGAGTAAAATTTTGCCTGTTGTTTTTTTAAGTGGCTGCATCCTCTCTCCTCCATGTTGTGACATTGAATATTCTTTCCCTACTGTGTCGAGTTTTGCGTGGATGCCTCCCCACTGGCATATTGTAGTATTGTTTGGCTGTAATGCCATTGATTTCTAGCTTAATGGTGCCTCCAATGATAATTGCTGCAGGAAGTCTGCAAAACAATTTGATTTTAGACACAAGTACATCTTTTGAGCTGCACGGTGTGCCTTTATCCCCAAGAATGAATTATAATTAGAGGTGCACCGATAGTATCTGTATGTATCGGATCGTTGCCGATCCGGTACTTGGATCAGCAAATGAATCTGTTCCGATAACGATACTTTAAGGTCATGCGGAACATAAAACTTTGCCAGGAGTAAAAAAAGCAAAACATAGAAAACGGCAGAATTCATTGTGTTCGATAACCAACTGCTTTCCCTGGTGGAAAACCAAGGATTAACCTGGAGCCACGGTAGCCCATCCCCAACCCCCCAAAACAAAGAAGCTATATCCTCTAGCAATATGTTATGTAGCCTATTTTTGATTTTATAAATTTTTCATTTGAGGATTGTTATACAATGGTCAGTGCATAATGTGATCACATGATTAAATAATTGCAATGGACACATTTGTTCCTGTAATTGTTTCATAACAGGCCAATAGTTGGCAGCCTATGAATGACTTGTCTATGAGTGAATTGAGAAGTACTCTGATCGGTACTCTGATCGGCTGATCCACTTAAAGTACTCAGTAATCGTATCGGTTCTGAAAAATTGGTATCGGTGCATCTCTAATTATAATGCATGCATTTTTCAAAGGATGGTGTACACAAGGCTAGGAATATTGATTGATTGTTGATTGTTCGCTACTTGATCAAGTGGTCACTCAAATGCCTTTGGTGAAACTGAGGTTTGAGACTGAATGCATTCAGATTTCCAGCGGTCATTTAGCATCATTCCCAAGCTGTATGTAAACCCAGGAACAGAAATGTTGTTGAGCTCTGAGTGGCATTGGCAGGGTCCAGTGGGGAGATGTTGCTAAGAGTATCCGATGGTCACAAAGTATCAAAGGCTCATAGACGGTCCAGTGGGCCCACAGCCATGTGGCAAGTAGCATCTGAAATGCATGAGAATGTGCTAATCAAATCAAGTGGGCACACATTCAGTTTGGCTGAGGGAACCATGCCTGTTGTCTGTAAATTGTTGTACCCTCGTTCTCTTCAGCTGTTTTATACGTATGAATCCAGGCTGTTATCAATAGGGTTGCGTATCAGTTTGGAAATTTCTAAATTTCTTAGAAACCTTGCATTGATTAAAATGCAATTCATTTCTAATTCGATTTTTTTTTATTACTTCTTTGAAAATTACATTGAAAAACATTTCTATCTCACATTTGTATCATTTAAAACAACAAATTGCCATTTATTGTTGAAGGCAAGCCCTATAATTGTGGAAGTAATACAAATTAACTTATACATTTTGAGGTTTGATTAAATAACTTATTTTTAAAAAAAAAGTTTTATGTTGGCTAAGAATTTTCAATTGGATGGCGAGCATCCCTTCCTGGATTTTGAATGTTGGTATTCTATACAACCCAACCCGAGGTAGAGATACACATTGTCAACTTGTATATCGGGTTATTGCCATTTCTAATTGCAATATGTGGTTATGGTAATTTTCTGTGATTGGAAGTAAAGATTTTTATTTTAATAGAAGCTGGCATTTTCTTTACATTCAATTCCTTGCCTCTGTATTTCATTTAAGTGCTCCATTTTTCTCCAGCAGCCGAACCTATGGGTCCCATCAACGTGTAGATCTACTACAGGTGATATCTGCGGGTCCTTCAAAAAGTCATAAAAGCCCCAAAATAAATTATCAAAATTGAATCAAAAGTGTTAAAATATCTTGCTGGTCATATTTCTATCACCATTTTTTTTGCGCTGAATGTCCACTCTTACTTAAGTACAGAACAGGGTTAATAGTAATATAATTGGGCTGGTTTTCCAGCTTTGTGTCCTTATTTTGGTTTTAAAGTGTTCAAATTAAATTCTAAGTAGCATTTGAAGTCTTAAATTGAATGTTGTTGAGATGACTCCCTTTTTAAGTAACTCAGATAATTGATTATTTTTAGAGAGAACAGCCAGCATTGCCACTGGTTTCATTTATGTCTACTTGTGTGTGTGTGTGTGTGTGTGTGTGTGTGTGTGTGTGTGTGTGTGTGTGATGTACAGTAAGGTCTCCCAAGTGCAGCTCTAAACGAGGCACTCGCTCCGCTAAGGTCTCCATCGAGACCCATCAGAGGCAACTGTGATCTCTCTCTAAGATGTGCAAAATCATCTCCAGTAACAGGCCTATGAATTATGCACGCTCCTCATACCCTGACTAATCTTTTTTTCCCCCCTTCTATCTTTCCACTTCTCTTTTTTACCTAAATGTCTCTATCTCACACACACACGCTGTAGAGTCCTCGTGGTAGTTCTGGTGCCTCGGAAATTGAAGCTGAGGGCGAAGCAGCAATTTATGTAGTGAAATGAAGTGTATCAGTTGCTTTCCAGTGGTTACCGACCTTGGTGACCTTCTTATCATTTTTCTTTTGAGGCTAATAAACACTGTCAAAATAGCTGCACGAGGCCACGGCCAGACACGGCACCTGAAAAATGAATCCATCACTTCGCATTCCTCCTGCCTCCCCCTCCACATGATTGAACCGTATTCAATGTCTTCAGAAGAGTCAGCGGTATGGAAGCCCAAACCTCCCCTGTGTCCTGCCTGGTTTCTGCTTGCCGTGTTTTGACGAGCTCCCTTAGGCCGCAATTTTTTTTTGGAGCGTCTGCCTTTTTTTTCTCTCCAGTTATTTTCAATGGTTTGGTTGCAGCAGGTTCACATCTGCTGCAAACTGTGTGCCTGGAGTTTTGGACATGGTACATTTTGTGGCGTGGGCACCTCTAGTTGAAAATGTATCAACTCTAGGTGCATTGTACATTCATGTCAATACCAGACAGAGGAGAAATTAGCAGCGCCTTCAGAGAATAAGCAGCCTCTTCCTTTTTGTGCCTTTAGCAGTTTCAGAATGGGATCCTTATCCTGTTCTTCTTGTCCATTTTAATTTTCAACAACTAGGTTAGCTAGTTTGCACGTTGGTTGTCAAACTTTGTTTTGCAAAGCATCCAGAATGATATTTCAATCATGAAAGTCTAGGAATACAATTACAAGAATTTATTGCAACAACATGAAAAAATGTGCAGAAGCAGAGGTTTGGCGTAGACTCCAAGAGGCGAAGCTCCCCAGGGGCAGGCAGGAGACAGGTAGATGTTTTAAGTTGTATCTTATGTGTACATTGGAACTATGTCAGTTGGTGCAACCGTTCAAATTTTGGTAATTTGCAAAGTTAGAAATGCAACTATCCAAACTAAAGTTCGATGATACAGGGTTTTTGAAGGCCAATACTAATATTCTTTGGATTGAAGATTCTGATATTTTGTACTGATATTTGATATCTTTAATTTTCCCAGTTTTCACGCCAAAAGAAATACAAAAAATAATAGTATCCAGTAAAAAATAGTATCCAGTGTTTCCCCAGAATATTATTGGATATTATTGGATTGGACACTAAAATTGTCCATTAAAGTCCAGTATAATAATAAACATATTCATCCATGCTCGTGTGGAATGAGTTCAGGTTAAGGGCTTCCCACACTCAACCAGTATAGTATTGATCAATTCTACAATAAATGTGTGTAGTCAAACTCATATCAGAGGTGGACAACACAGACTGGGTATCTATATTGGTCTAACCCTTATCCAAACCCCCCAAAAAAGCAAAACGCGGGACTATAGACCTCTTTGTTCAGCCAGTCCTCGACGGCGGTGCATTGTCTACGTAAGTTTGATGCCGTCCGCCGCATTTTGAATTTCAACCTTATGCATGAACTTCAAATCTGACCCACATGGCCAGCCGTTTTGGCCATCGTTAGATCGCTGCGTTTCCGTAAGAGGCATCAGCCAGACTTCGGACCCATCACTGTGATGAGTTCACACGTAGAGCTGCAGCCAGATAATCGTGCAGGGCCTCGCTGTGGCTTTCTGCTGCACTGCTATATCCTACCCCAGGGAGTGTGTGTGTGCGTGTGTGTGGTGACTTTACCACCACATGGAAAAAGTTCTATATTTAGCGTTTGGATGGGGGGGAGAGGTTTGTGCCTGTTTGTTCCAGGCCCTGTGGAGTATTTTTATACTCTGGTCCCCTCTTATGCCTTAATGATTCAGTCAACCAGTTCTCTGTGCAGTAATACACACACACACACACACACACACACACACACACACACACACACACACACATCCTTCAGGTGTTCTAGTGTTTTAGTGCTAGCCTTATCTGTGGTACCGTAGCTTACTTACATCTAATCGGGACCACCAAGCTCACTTTTTCATCCCGATCATCTCCCGATCAATTGCCTGTTTCTGTCAATCAGAGAAAACAGAGAATGATGGAATTCCCTCCCTTCCCTTTACTGGATGTTGCTACTTCCTGATTTTGAGCCAATGAGTTCCCACCAAACATTTTGTAGATGTTGATACGACAGCATGCACCAGTGTTAAAAACCAATGTAAATACAGGAACATGAAAGTTGAGATGACGTCCATAGTCGTCCATAGCTGCTAACGGACCTGAATATCTTTCTGATATCAGATCAAAACATTTTTCCAAAGCTGTTTTAATCAGAATTTGTACTGTGCCATAATAGTATTACGCATGCTAGCTTTAGTATACAGAATTCATTCATGGTCGGATATGCATAGAGACTCACCTGCCCCAGGCACTAACAGTCTCCGTAGCCAGGACAGCTTGCTCATTGACCCCTGCATGAGTAGACCATGCTGCCTCGGGTCTGTGACACACACACACACACACACACAGTGCTAAGACACTCAGCTTGAAAAGACTGCAAGAAAGTGAAGTACTGTGTGTGTGTGTGTGTGTGTGTGTGTGTGTGTGAAAGCAGCAGTGGATGCAGATTAAATGTGGCTGCTGTGCTGACGACAGCTAATGACTGGTCCCTGCCTACACTCACTACTCTACTGCCGACCTGTGTATGTGTGTGTGTGTATTTGTGTGTGTTAACCATATCAAAAACATCTTGCACGTCATCTGTTGGCAGCATACCATGACATACAGTCTCCTTCCACCTGCGTTGAATAGAGAAACAGATGGCTATATGATACCGATATGATATGATTAGGATGAAAGGAAAGAATATAATCTAATGGGAAAAGTGTGTGTACTGGGAACTGCTGATACATTGGAGGTGAGGATTTAACTTTTAATGTCCCATAATGGTCTGAATGCTGTTTCAGAGGCTTTTCCATCCTGCCAAAAGTAAGACTCTGGGTGAAACGCTGAATCCTCTTTTAACCATCAGCAAACCCCACATTGCTGAATAAAGGTTTTCACAGTAAAGGGGTAATCGATGAGTCATTATTTGTGTTTCTCTTTTAATTTATCTCCTCCCTCTGCTGATGCACTGCTTCGACTAGTGGAGTACTGTATATTCTTCTTTTCCCACTGCAGGGCTCTCAGCTGTTGAGCTTAAACAGATGGAAATGTATGGGAAAGAACAGAAAGAATTTACTTCTTCTGGCATAAATTTTCCTCTTTCTCTGAGGGGGGTTTGAAAGGTTTTGCGGTGTCCGGTTATTCAGAGCTTTCCGGGATATTTGAGACAGACACTGTGGTTTGGACTCACCAGATTTGCTGTACTCGTGCATTTTTTTTTTTTTTATCATGAAATTGAATTTGCTCTCATTGTCTGGAAGAGCAGTGATTCAATACTCTGATTGAAGGGGAGAGAGAACAGAGTAAGTAGAGATATACAGTGAGCTCCATAATGATTTGGAGAGCAGCACTTTTTAAATTTCATCTTAATTTTATTGGGTATGTTGGCTTCCAGTGATACTGGATGTTACAAATGGAATGACTGTGAGATTAAAGTATTTTCATCCACAGGGAAGAAAGTAATCCATAAGAAATGACAACCTGCTCCATGAAGAATGCCCATGGAGCAGGTTGGTGATGGGGGTTTGCTGCTATCATTTGTGAGAGCTCTGTCTTGAGTTTGCATTGGGAAATAAAAAAAATAGACTTACATTTTTCATTGTTTCCTGCATACTGTGCTGTGGAAGCACAAGAAACCATCTGCCTCCACGGTACATATCCCTGCTCTGTCCTGTCATTTTTTATCCATGTCATCTAAAGGTTGCCATGACCTATCCCAAACACCCTCAATATGTTGCTGCAGTTCCTTTATATTTACTTGCATCTTCATTCTGAACGCCACCCATGTAAAAGCTTGGAGGAAATCTTGACCATGTACTGCTGTACTGTTTCTGTATCCGAACGCTGCCTCTCAATTTTCAAAATAAGAGTGAAACGCAGACCAAACATAGAGATATACAGGGATATAATGCAGTACTGGATTTGTTGGGTTTGTCTGGAGAGTGGTGCCCCCTCGGGCCAATCAGCAAATAAATGAAAAAGCCTGTAAAATGTTTTTCAAGAAACTCAAAATAATGGAAAATGCAATGTAGTGTACATTGATGGTCCCACAGGCAAGAATAGCTGGATGCATCGAATACCATATCATTCTGACCCTGGGTGTGGGCGATATGACGCTTTTTATTTTGACCTAATTGTAGCACCCACTTGATCCCATTGGTGAGATTCATAATTCCCTAAAATCTGATCAGTGGTGTCCAAGATCCCATGTCACAGATGGACAAATGAACAAACGATACAAAATAAACCACAAGGTGAGCATTCAGGACCAGTGTTCGCTCTAAATTGATAGTTTGGTGACATACATCTAATAATTCATCACATTGACCAAATAATATCATGTCAGTCATCAGTCAGTGCTCCACTTTGTTTTGGTGGCAAATGATATTAGATGCCATAAATTATTAGGTTGGTTAGC
>CABFOQ010013723.1:1707-23399 GCA_900660455.1 Gephyroberyx darwinii | reverse complement strand
CAGCTTTCAGTTAGCTCACCAATTGTGGGCACGGTGGCGCAGTGCTTGCACTGTTGCCTCACAGCAAGAAGGTCCTGGGTTCGATTCCCGCCTGGGGCGCTGTTGACTCTGGGGTGCCCAGGTGGGTTATCTCCCGGGCCTTTCTGTGTGGAGTTTGCATGTTCTCCCCGTGTTCACATGGGTCTCCTCCTATAAAAAAAATAAGGACCCCATCTAAAAACATGCAACATCCTGTCCTGACCACGACGAGGAGACAAGAACAGAGTTGGTCCCCGGGCGCCTACGAAAGAGGGCTGCCCACTGCTCCTGGCTGCCCCCGGAGGACGGTCGGCTGGGATGGGTTAAATGCAGAACAAGAGTTCATTTCGGACACCCTACCTGCATGTGTGTTCCCCCCTGCATGTGTTGTGTTGTGTGTTAGTGCATGCGTGCCTGCGTGCACCCAAAATGTAATAAATGGATCTTATCTTATCTTATCTACTTGTTAGGAAAGATGAAAAATGGCCCTCGCAAAGTGGCCACAGATGAGAGATGTACCATTAAATAAAACCAGAATTAGAAAGGATCTGAAGTGAGCATTTGATCTAACGGCAGCGTGCAGGAAGCGAGTTCAACTTCAACCAAAATGAGAATGATTTTCACTAAATGATATTATGACACAGTATATTATGACACAGTGACAATTCATATTAAAACAGATTTGGAAACTGTTTTCAACTGATATCAGAAAGATACTTAGGTTCTGACTTGGTTCTGATGTGGTGCAGACCGATGTATCGACATCTACTCAGCATCAAAATGTTTGCTGGGATCTGAAAGGTAAACCAGCCGGCACCACTGACAGCACATGAAGACATCAGGGAACCACGAGGGAGTCAACTCCAACTTGATATTCCTATCAAAAGCATCCCGCAAGCTCCGGGCTCAGCCATCATAATCAGGTTAGCTAAACGTCTCCTGTGGGGAACTAATCTACTTTGATGCTCTGTCTGCTACCAAAACATTGAATCTGCGTCGGTCCACACAGGCCAAACAGCCACTGCCAGTCCAGCCCAGCTCCTAATTCAATTACATCAGTCGACTCATGTCCTAGTTAGCGTTCATGCAGCCAAAGGCCTGATTACGGAAGCCACAAATTGTCAAATACTAAACCTGAATAAACATTTATGTCTCTCCAAACATGGAGTTTTGCAATTATCCTCCATAATGTTATTTCAGAGGACAGATGAAGTGCAGCACAGGAGTTCAACACCAGGCTTCCACTTCACAGATAGTCTCCATAGAGATGCATGCAGTTGCACCCTCCTAGTGTGGCTTCCCAGTGCATGGTTATCTTCTGCCTCTTGTCTATGTGATCAATGTCTTTTCCCACCATAGGATCAATAAGGTAATACTACTAATGGACACATTCAAACTCTCTGTGGAGATGCACTGGGGGAAAAAATGCCCACATGTCATTTAGTATTGAGTCTTAGAATCCTGTGAGACAGGGAGAGTAAGGGATAATTTCACTTGTTTGTTTTCACTTTTTCTTAATATGCTTCAAGACATTGCTCGAATAAAGGCTCATTTTCTTGAAAATAGTAGTGTGATCTGCCCGTGTATTTCTAGGTATTGACACTCCTGAAACAAGTGAAACTGGAAGGAATTTTTCACTTTTTTTTTTTTTTTTTTTTAAAGAAAACATGATTTAAAGAGCAATATGAGACCAAATGGTTTGATTAGATGAACATTTCTTTGCAGTGTGCATAAAAACAGGCTTGGAGATTACACCAAAGTGAAAATGGCACATTCATCAGTCACAGATGGAGAATAGTTGAGGAGTTTTACTGTTTTTTTGAGGTGCTTTAGTTAAATTAAAATTTTAGGAAAAGTAATACTTTAAAGCAAATTTACAACATTTTTCATGACTTTGTTTTATGAAAATAATTTATGAGTTACTGAGTGATGAGTGATCATGCCATAAAACTTTTCAGTTTCACTTTAGATAACTTTAAGAGAAAGCAATCAGATGCATGAACATAAGCGAACACAGCCGATCGACCAACCTGCTGATTTTAATCTATTGAGGGTCGAATGCTTCTGCTCTGAAAGACGAGGATGTTCTACAGGACCTGTAGGACTGCAGGACTTTGTACATTCTGGTGAGATGTAAATATTATCTTTACCACTTTGTAGTTTAGGATCTAAGGACACTGCATCTTTCCTGTGTGGATGCTTCTGTTTTTGTCTGTGACCAGACAAAGTATGGTACTTTGGCTCAACCTACCTCTGGGTGGGGTTACTCAAGTAGTTACACAGATAAGAAAATAGTTAAGTACTTTTACTTTACTAAAGTATTAAAGAAAGGACTTCAGCTAGAGAGGTATTCAATCAGGATATTTCTGCTTGTGCTTTACCTCTTTATAACATTAAGAGTTTATTTATATCATTAAACGTTAACAAATAGCAGTCAAAATTCTTTTTATACTTTTGTGAAATTTCTATGATATCCTCATTAGTTATCTAGTCAAATGTTCAAATGTGAATGTAGTTTTGGGTGAACTACTGTGATTTAGCCAATAGATGGAGCTGCTTACCCACAATATGTAAGAAGGTTCCCTTACCTCCAACTATAATACACAGATATATCTCAAATAAACTGGGAACTTAATAGATACTTTTGAAATGTATGAGTATTGTTGCAAAGGTGTGTTTTAATGGCATGCAGACGTCAGAGACATAACAAAGCATATTGGTGCAATAAGGGCCTAAATGACAAAGTTGGGAAGAATAGCACTCAAGAAAAGACCTTCACTCTTACTCATCTATCAGAGGAGTGTTAATAAAACTGATCTTTTTAAAAAAATATATTTTTAATAAGTCCAAAACATCAAGACAACTTTACCAATGAAATATTGCGATAATATTCCTACATCGTCTTATCATGTGTTTGTGGTGCTCAGCAATGACTTTCTAATGACTTTATTGTATTTAATTGTAATTTTATCTCCTCTGGTATCACTATAATATTCCTATAATGTAACACTATCTATCTAATACTCCTATAGGGAGTTACAGTGTGTCACTGGTACCCAAAGGTGAGTTTATACTAACCTTATCACATTTTTATGTTTTGTTTTTTTTTTTATCATTTCCTATATTATCATTCCTATAATATCCTTGAAATATCCCTATAGTGTGACTGATAGTTTTGCTATGATATTTGTACAGTATCATTCTGACGTTCATTATAGGATTACTACAGCTGTTTTCCCCTAGGGTTTAGTTTTTTCCATCTCTTGAGCTCATCCACTCCGACATGAATCTGCTATCGAGGTTATTAAGGACACTGAGGGCATTATCATTACCTGTCCCTTATGCCCCCCCGTCTTATTTGATTGACAGCTCCTTCCACGAGCCGGGACAAGGGACTGCGCTTTACAATGCATAGAGTAAAGGGCGATGGGAGGGCGGGCAGGAGCACCGCTATCCAATGGGATTACTGATGGGAGGGCGTTTGCCTAACTCCAGCTTTGTCCTAACTTACTGGGACTCCTGAGCGCAATATGACTGAAGCGCCTGCACCGTTATTCCACGGGACGGTGCATACAGGCTCACACACTCAACACTGCTGAATTGTCTCCTAACTTCTGGATGAACTTTTTTTTTATTCCAAGCGGCCAGAAACTTTTTTTTGGTTTTGTTTTCTATCATAATGGATTGTCTGATTCCGTCCAGGAGATGCTTTTTGCGACATAGGAGCTGAGGTGAAACTTTCCTTGGTCTGCAGGAATCATACTTACTGAGCGTTCAGAGGATTTTGTTGCATTGGGACATTTGTGTTGTACGGGATAAAGCACAAAACAAAACGGGATTCACTTCTGGAGTACTTTGAGATACTGAACCAAGTGGGAAGGAGACGTGGCTGAGGTTTCTCACTGAGAGTCGCGCGTTTGCAGGAATACAATGCTTTAGCGGATCCGTGCAACCTCAATAAAGTTGATGCATCATAGGCATGGACTTTGTCTGAAAAAGGTGGACTGGCTAATTGACCATGGCGCTCACAGGTAGGGGCTTAGGCCGGTTTCATTTGGTTTTACTGATGTTATGGACTCTGTCGCAGTACTCAGCATCCAGCCAAGTTCGTCAAGAGTTCCAGGTCCTGGAGGAGCAGCCCGTCGGCACCTACGTGGGCACGATAGAGACCAAGCCCAGCTTCACGTACCGCTTCAGCGAGAACCACAAACTTTTTGCAATTAATGGCACCACGGGGGTCATTTACACCTCCTCGGTGATCGACAGAGAGATTTTGCTAAGTGATGTCATCAATGTTGTGGTGCTCTCCAGCCAGCCCACCTATCCCACCGAAGTCAGGATTGTGGTTTTGGATATAAATGATAATTCCCCCGTGTTTCCAGACGCGTCCATTGTAGTTTCGTTCAAAGAGGACGCCAGCAGCGGCAGGCAAGTGATCCTGGACACTGCCACAGACTCAGACATTGGAAGTAATGGAGTGGATCACACCACATACAGAATAGTGAACGGCAACGAGCAGAGGAAATTCCGCTTGGATATTACAGTCAATCCTAGTGGAGAGGGGGCATTCTTGCACCTTGTATCAACCGGAGGCTTGGACAGGGAACTTACTCCCTTTTACCAACTCCTGATTGAAGTAGAGGACAAAGGAGATCCCAAAAAGTTTGGCTATCTGCAAGTAAATGTCACTATTCAAGACATAAATGACAACCCCCCTATTTTTGACCAAGACCAGTATCAGACCAGTGTTTTTGAGGATGCAGCGGTAGGTTCTAGTGTTCTGCAAATTACAGCATCAGATCAAGATGAGGGAGCCAATGCTGACATAAGGTATTTTCTAGATGAGGGGACACCTTTCCAGATTGACCCTAAAGCAGGCACTATTATTATAAAAGAGGGTCTGGATTATGAGAGCAAGAAAGAGTACTCCTTAACGATTCATGCCATGGATAACGGGGTTCCCTCTCTGTCAGGCAGAACCGAAGCTACTATCAAACTCCTGGATGTGAATGATAATGACCCGGTAGTGAAATTTCGCTATTTTCCCACTACTTCTAAATTTGCCTCTGTTGATGAAAATGCCCAGATTGGTACTGTAGTGGCTTTACTCACTGTGTCTGATTCAGACTCTCCTACAGCTAATGGTAACATATCTGTTTCAATCTTAGGGGGCAATGAGCAGAGGCACTTTGAAGTGCACACATCTCCGGTCCCCAATTTGAGTTTGATCAAAGTGGCCAGTGTTTTAGACAGGGAGCGAATTTCCTCATACAACCTTACTGTGTCTGTGTCTGACAATGGCAAGCCTATGGCCAGGTCCTCCTTTGCCAGCCTGGTTATTTTTGTGAATGATATCAATGATCACCCACCCATATTCCAGGAAGCATTGTACAGAGTAGATATCAGTGAAGACATTCCAAAAGGCAGCTACATTAAAGGGGTCTCTGCAACAGATGGCGACTCTGGGCAGAATGCCAACCTGCGCTACTCCTTGGTGTCTGGAAACGCTTTGGGCTGGTTCTCCATCAGTGAAAACAGTGGTCTGGTTACCAGTGCCGCTTTGCTGGATAGGGAAATAGCATCTGAAATTGTGCTCAACATTAGTGCCAAAGACCAGGGGCTGCAGCCCAAATTCTCCTACACTAAATTGATAGTCAACATCACTGATGTGAATGACCAAGTGCCCACATTTACACAGAGCACATATCACGTTTCCCTTGTGGAGCACACTCCTGCCGGCAGTGAGCTGGTGGTGCTGTCTGCCTCAGATGACGACCTTGGGGCCAATGGAACTATCCGGTTCTCATTTGATGCGGAGACTCCAGCCAGCGTCCAGGAGCTGTTTCGCCTGGATGCCGTGTCAGGCCGATTAAGCACAGCCGCAGAGCTAGACAGGGAGGACCAGGCCTCCTACTTACTCTACATCCAGGCAGCAGACTCAGGCAGCCCCCCTCTGCACTCTGTAGGAAAAGTCAACATCACCCTGAGGGATATCAATGACAATAGGCCAGTTTTCTACCCGGTGCAGTACTTTGCCAATGTGAAAGAGAATGAGCCCTCTGGCTCTTATGTTACCACTGTATCAGCCACAGACCCTGATTTAGGTCGAAATGGCACAGTCAAATATATAATTACTGCTGGAGACTCATCCAAATTCCACATTAATAGCAACACTGGCAAAATTACAACACTAGTGCCCCTGGATAGAGAGGAGAAGACTGCCTACCAGCTGCAGGTGACAGCAGCAGATGGTGGCGGCCTTCGGTCTCACACTCAAGCCATTGTGACCATAACTGTCATAGACACACAGGATAACCCCCCGACCTTCAGCCAGAAAGTCTACAGTTTTGTCATGTTTGAGAATGTGGGTATTGGGACAGTTATAGGAACCCTGTCTGCCACCACTGTTGATCTGAACACAAACATTACATATCTGATCACCTCGGGAGACCAGAGGGGACTTTTTGCTGTAAATAGTGCAGGTCAGATCACCGCATCTAGTCAAATAGATAGAGAGGAGCAGGGTTTTTATCAGCTGAAGGTCGTAGCCAGAGGTGGGGAGGTCACAGGCGAGGCCCTTGTTAACATCACTGTGAAGGACTTAAATGATAACGCCCCTCATTTCATCCATGCTGTGGAACATGTCAGTGCGGTTGAAAACTGGAGCACAGGTCACGTCATATTCCAGG
The DNA here is from genome assembly GCA_900660455.1 of Gephyroberyx darwinii. Lineage (NCBI taxonomy): Eukaryota > Metazoa > Chordata > Actinopteri > Trachichthyiformes > Trachichthyidae > Gephyroberyx > Gephyroberyx darwinii. The sequence continues at coordinate 16,692 of CABFOQ010013723.1, read as the reverse complement.
CCAAAGCTTCGGACCCTGATGAGGGCACTAATGGCATGGTGGTCTACAGCCTCAAACAAAACCCCAAAGGCCTGTTCCACATTCATGAGAAGCATGGCCTCATCACTCTGACTGGGCCACTGGAGGTCACCACTAGCTCCTATCAGGTGGAGGTACTAGCATCAGATATGGGGGTCCCCCAGTGCACCTCCAGCCTCATTCTCACTGTCAGCGTTTATGACGTCAACGACAACTCCCCCGTGTTTGATCAGCTCTCGTATGAGGTCATCATCCTGGAGTCTGAGCCAGTCAACAGCCGCTTTTTCAAAGTGGAGGCCACCGACAAAGACTCTGGCCTGAATGGCGAGATCATGTACGACATCGTGGGCGGCAACACAGGTGACGTCTTTGGTATTTTTCCAGACGGGCAGCTGTACATCAAAGCGGAGCTGGACAGAGAGATACAGGACAGATATAACTTAATGGTTGTGGCCACAGACAGGGCCGTGGAACCTCTAAGTGCAAGTGTCAATGTCAGTGTAATCCTAGATGATGTAAACGACAACCGTCCCCTCTTTAACAGCACTAATTATGTGTTCCACTTTGAGGAAGAGCAGAAGAGAGGGTCACTAGTTGGGCAGGTCTTTGCTGAAGATAAAGACTTTGGCCCAAACAGTGAGGTCAGATATACATTTGAGACTCCACAGCCCAACTTTGAGCTGAACGCCATCACGGGGGAGTTGACGAACACACTGCAGTTGGACCGCGAGTCACTCATGAGACAAAGAGGCGCCGCTGTGTTCAGCTTCATGGTTGTTTCATCAGACCAGGGTCTCCCCAAACCCCTCAGAGACCAGGCCAAAGTGCAAGTTTACATTCGAGACATCAACGACAACCCACCCAAATTCACCAAAGACATTTACCAGGCCTCCATCTCAGAATCAGCCCAGAACCTGACACAACTGCTGCGAGTCTCTGCCTCCGATGTGGATGAGAACAAAAATGGACTGGTCCATTACCACATAACTGAGGGGAACGAGGAGGGTCAGTTTACCATTGACGGCAGCTCTGGACAGGTTACTCTAGTTGGAAAGCTGGACTATGAATCCACATCCTCCTATTCACTGAAAATCATAGCTGTTGATGGTGGAACCATGCCCCTGTCCTCCTCTTGTATGCTTAGCATTAGCATTTTGGATGAGAACGACAACTCCCCCTCCTTCCCTAAATCCTCCCTGTCTGTGGATGTGCTAGAGAACATGAGGATAGGGGAGTTGGTGGCCTCTGTGACCGCCACTGACGCAGACTCTGGTCAGAATGCAGACATAACTTACAGCATCACAGCCACAAACAACCACGGCACTTTCAGCATTAGCCCCAACACTGGCAGCATCTTTTTAGTTAAAAAGCTGGACTTTGAAACTCAGTCGTTCTACAAGCTCAACATCACTGCAAAAGACAATGGCAGACCGCCACGCTCCTCATCCATTCCTGTGGTCATTCATGTCAGAGATTTTAATGATAATCCTCCCATATTTACCCCTGGCGACATTTTCAAATCCATCCCCGAAAATCTTCCCATGTCAGCCTCAGTCATGACAATTACAGCTCATGACACAGATGCAGACATAAACGGCCAGCTGGAATACTCCATTGTTCAGCAGACTCCCAGAGGAGGCCACTTCAGCATTGACCCCGGCACTGGGCTCATATACACAAGCAAGGAGATAGACAGGGAGTTCTCCAACCTGTTTGAACTGACAATCAAGGCCACTGACCAGGCAGTCCCCGTGGAGTCCCGCCGCTTTGCCCTGAAGAACGTCACCGTATGGGTCACAGACCAGAACGATAACGTCCCTGCATTTGTATCCCAGAATGCTCTTGTGGCTGAGCCCAACATCGTCATCGGTTCCATCCTCACAACAGTGGTGGCTTTTGACCCCGACGAGGGGGCGAATGGCGAAGTGGAGTATGATCTGGTGAAAGGGGACTCGGACACGTTCATCATGGACCGGTACAGTGGGGATATCCGCCTGGCTTCCCAGCTAGTACCATCCAGGCTCATGTACACCCTCACAGTGTCAGCAACCGACCACGGCACCGACCGCAAGGCCTCTAGGACCGAGCTGACCATCATCCTCCAAGGGGCCGATGGGCCTGTTTTCTCCCAGCCCAAATATATCACTATCCTCAAAGAGGGCCAGCCACCGGGCACCAATGTCATCTCACTGGATGCCTCAAGCCCGAGGGGCTCAGGGACCAAAGTGGAATTTTTCATTGTGGCGGTGCGCAGCGGTGGCAAAGCCGTGGGACGCCTGTTCACCATTGGCCGCCGCACCGGAGTGATACAGACAGCTGCCGAGTTGGACAGAGAGCAAGGCTCCGACCTCTACCTGGTGGACGTATACGCCATCGAGACAGACGCCAACCAGCCGAGGACACAGCGTGCTGAGGTTAGTACACTGCTGAGTTTTCTATTCGCTACAGGTATTGGAAAGCCACCTTATATTTTGGTCTCTTGGTCTATTTGATCTATTTGGCAGGGAGAGGGCATGAATTGAACCACTGGCATTTGTTTAAGACATTTGGATGGAATAAGTGAAATGAGATCAAGGCTGGAAAAAATGGGGAGTGAAAGTGTCCAAGTCACACATGAAACAGATCCACCTATTGCATTCGTCTGCTCATTAATTAAATTCCTTTTTTATATATGTTTCTGTGTTATATTAAATAATAATTACCTTGGACATGAGTAAGGCCTTGTTCTTTGGCATGATAACTTTATTGTTCCAGTTTCCAAAAGCCTACTGGCCATAACAATTCCTCTAGTGTGTGCCTCCGGTAATATTTTAGTACTCTGGGAAAGGGAAATGATTGTTGCATGTCCTCCGCTTGAGCTGTACTCCTGCTGTTACGACCTGAAATTTTCTTATCAGTGGATATGAACTGCACAAATCATAAAAAGACTACTTTTAATTTCCCCACTGCAGACATTTATCATTCTGGGCTGCTGTGTCAGGGTCAAGGCCCATGATGGCTTTCTCAGTGTCTCAAGTTGAAATGAAAAAGAGAGTAATTCACATGGCCCTCCAGTGCAGGTATGCATCATCAGGGCCTGTATCACATTGAGCTTTTGTGCCTGAGGCTGTTTTGGCACTGGGGTGGTCCTGGGGTACTTTTTGTACCACCGGGCCCTGCTCCACAGGCAATAAGTGACCATTAAAATTGGGTGACCTCTTAAGACTCTGTGAAAAGATGTTGAGGGCAGAGGAGAGAGGGAAAAAGTCTGAGAGAGTGAAACTTAAGCTGTCCATTGAGTTTGCATTATATGATGCACCTTCTCTTGAACTTTCCCTCAGGGATGGAGTTAAATTCTGTGAAGTAGAAAGCGGGAACCCTAAACCCAGTTTTGGGTGGCTAAGGCCTAGCCACTAGTCAAATGAAAAACAAATGTGATTCTATATGTGTTTTGGAAATTTCAAGCGGGACTTAAAATGCCATGTTATTACAGGCTTGATGATACACATATATAAATTGCAGTTTTCAGAGAAAAACAAAAAGGCTTTCACTGCTGCTCCACTTAAGAAATGTGTTTTACATTATTGTCTTGGAGGGCACTTAAAATGCCTGATGTGAAATGATTTAAGAGTTTGAGATTAGTGGGATGCTTTAGACAGTTGTTATGAATTCCTTCTCAGCTGCTGAAAATATTGAAATTGAAATTCAATACAGCAATCAGTTATTTGGAGACAAACCCAACTATTATTGAAATTAAGGATTACTTGGCAAAATCTTGTTAGCTAAGTTAACTTAAAGGTTTGTATGGCCAGATGGGGATATCAAATGTTCTCTCACTTTGCCTGCAGTAAAGATGGCAATCTACTTTCCTCCAGATTCTCCTCTTGGCCTAATGAGAGTAATGTAGTGCTCCTTTCCCAAACCTTCTCTAGTTTAGTTTCACGCTAAGCCTGAACTTTCTCACCCCCTTGGTGAGATGACTTTACCATACCCCTTCGCTGCATAGTCACTTTCTTTATATTTATAAATGGGATATCTAATAACTCACAAACTCTAATAACTCAAATGACATTCCACAATAAGAAATGTGGCTCAGGTTTGTGATGCAATGCAACGGCCAGTTGCTTGCAATATGTCTTTGTGGTTTTACCTGTAATTGCAAAAATAAACCAGACATATTCAGATATCTCCAGTCCGTCACAGTGTGGTACAACAGTGTAAACTTTTGGATTGAGACTAATGTTTTTCCAATGCAGTGTTTATGCACCAGATACCCAGTAGCAACTGGAGGATTATTTCCATCCCCGGGGTTGCGACCCTTTCACATTCTCCACTTTCCATTCTCCCCATTGATTAGATGCATGATGAGAGCTGGCAACCATTTTTCCTCTGCCGTGCACCCTTTGTGAGGTTTTGGAAACACTCAAACAAAGAGAATTTGGCTGGACGTACTTTATCTATGGTCATGATCTTAAACATCCCAGGACCCTGCTGAGCGGGTGGGGCGGGGGTGCAGGGTGGTTGCTATTCAGCCTCTCATGGTATCCTAATACGTTTGATTGTCAGTGGTTATAGATTCTTTATTGTGATATCTAAAGCTTGCACCACATCTGGGTCATATAGTCTTTGCAAAGAGTGTTTGTTTTAATCCTCCTAATGTACCATGTGGGTGGGGTTTGCCACGTAGTTCAATACAATTAGTAAAAGAAAGTTTAGACAATCATAAAATATGGTGAAGTCAGTTAAAGTAGCACTTTGACAGCCCCAAGAGGCAGCTGGAGATTCATAACCCAGCAATGAGACGGCCATAAAAATCTTTTTGGTGAGTCCAGCTTTCTCTGGATGGAGCGTTCACTCGCTGCTGTTTTGCTCTGAAGTTTTGATTCATCGTCATCATTCTTGTGGGCAGAGAATATTCCCCGCCAGTGTTCATACCTGAGAATAGATTTCATTTGGACAAACGGGGTCTGAATTGAGACGGGCTGCTCGTCTCTGTTGCAGCCCTGCTTTGTGATTTGGACTGATGAGATCATAGTCATAGTTTTAAATGCTTTTAAATAGTTTTATCAGTTCTGATAAAAACATACAACCTGAAATGTCCCCCAGCCCACCCAACTCTGACTCGATCCTCCTTTAACATTTTACATTTTACCTGACATTTTTTAATGCTCTTCTAATGCCTGATTTCTGATAAGAGCAACAGTAGAATGAGCTTCAGTTACTAGATGGCCAACAAACAAATGAAGGAGTGCAAGTCCGAGGAAAAGAAATGGATAATAAAAAAGTAATAATAAAGAAATCACAGAGGAAAGGTAGAAACAATCTTCCTTGACTATCTCTGTTTCTTGTTTCTCCCTCCCTCCTGGATTTGCCATGATTGTTTTCTTGAACTCATTGTGACATAAAATGAAGTAGTGTTTTTTTGGAACGGCCCAGGAGTACTACATCACTCCTTGCCCCCCCCCCTTCAAAACGCATTGTTCCCCCCTGGAAAATAAACACAGTCTGAGCGTTCGACAGGCCTTCCTTTGTTTTGCCTTCACAGATAAAGTGTTACACTGCCCCGGGCCGCGATTCGGGAGGCTTTTGTTATTTTTTGTCTGTGCCAACGTCATTCAGTGACAGATTTAGGAGTGTGTGTGGATGCCCCCCGTCAGCCTCCCTCCTCTCCCCCACCAGACGGGGGCATACTGTAGAGCTGCTGGGAGTCAGAGAGAAAGGAAAAGCGAGGCAGAGTGTTGTTTGGGGAGGGATCTGGACGTGTCAGACTGTGTTATTGGGAGTTGTGGGAATAAAGAAGGAGGGAGAACATTCCGGTGAGGGCTTTGGACCTGTTAGCCAGCACAGCAAAAGATATCCATCAGGTCATTTAGTCTAGCGCCGAGTGTTAAAATCATGTTTTCCATAACAAGGAAACAAGCGACAATATCTGCCAATGGCATGAGATAATTTTTAAGTTTTCTTGAATCGAGTGATACTAGAGGAGTGATCTGTCTTATTTCAAGATAATGTTTCAAGAAAATTCTCAAAAACAACTTAAACTGCCCTGGAAACAAGTGGAATGATCTCATCCCTTTGGCAGATTTTAAGATTTTTAAGGAAAACAAGAGTTTAAAGCTCAATATTCGACTACATCACTTGTCAAGGTGGATATTTTTGCAGTGAGGGGAATAACGCAGAGTTGCTTGGCATTGTGGGAAAGAGGAAGCGGTTAGCGAGAGAGAGGGATTTTGGGTATGGTGATCATGTCCTAAGCAGGTGGGAGCGAGTGGACTCATGCAGATGGCTGAAGCAGATACATGGCTTATATTAGTGTTGATCTCTGTTGCCGTGGGCGACTGGAGCTCCGTTTTATTCGTTCCGCCTATGTGTTTAACTCTCTTGTCTCTTTTCATCTTTCTATCTGTCTGTTTTCTTGCTCTTTCTTCCATTTCTGCTACGTCTGTGCGTCTCCTCGTCTCGAGGTCTGTGCTGTGGATTGATTGGATTCATAATTCTCAGTGCCAGCGAACTTTGAAGTCCAGCTCTCTCTCTTTCTCTCTCTCTCTCTCTCTTGCTCTCTCTGTTTGCCTTTCAGCTCTATAGTTTGGTGCTGCTGAACCTCCTCCAACATGAGCTCTGAGGGAAATGTGATTAGGGCATCAGAGGCGGTATCGGGAAGGCTGATGTAGGTGAAGATAGAGGGAAAAAAGGCCTCTCTGAAATCTAAAACCTCTACAGCCAGTCAGGTCATCGAGGCTGGGAGGGGAAGGTCATGTAGGGCTGGACGATATGATATGGTTGCTGGTGTGTGTGTGTGTGTGTGTGTGTGTGTGTTAGAGATTGAAAAATGAATAATGAAATTGAAATACTGATGACTGCACAGTGTTTCCTACAGGTTGCAGTGGGGCGGGGTAGTTATTTCGTTTCATTTCATTTAGTGAGCCCAGTAAGTAAAGTGTGGTGTAATCTAATAGCATTGCAACTTTAGCAGACTATTATTTTGAAACTCTGAATGAATTACGGTCCTTTTAGTTCGCTAAAACGCTTGCAGCATTAAATCTTGATTGTTTGAAAACTACATCACAATCACCAGCTTCGTGAGTTACGCCATCTGAAATGAATCCAATAAAAAAAATTAAAAAAAATTGGTGGGCCGCCCAAATATTAACACTGTACGGGAAACTGAATTGCAAGAGAAAGACGGAAAGATGCTACAGACGGATCCATGAATCAGGCTGAACAGAAACAGGCTTTGATTACATTCAGATCAAACACTTTTAAACTTCCATTCTGAAGCGGCGTTTTACGAGTGCTGGAAAAGAAATGAAGCAGAAAAAACTGTGTGCATGTTTCATAATTCATGGTGTCGTCGCAATATTTGAATCATGCAGCCCTAGTTTGTGTGTGTGTGTTCGTGCATGCATGTGTGTGTGTGTGCACATCGTAAGGTGGTAACACTTCTACCATGACCGAGGCCGTAAATTCACAGAGTAATTTCTCTGGACGTGCGTTTTGAAATGGTCATCAGCGGCAGGTGACGCATCTGCTGGCCTCTCCTGGTAGGTGGTCCCTCAGTGGCGGTGAGAAGCAAAGGTTTTCTCCAAGTGCCTGTCTGTTTTATGAGACAATTGCCATAAAACTTACATAAACACTCACTCATGCATGGATGCGTGCAACCCCATGCACGCGCACACGCACACACACACACACACGCTGACCTCAACATGTTCAGACTGACAAACTCCCTCCAAAGTGGAAAACTCTTTATGGTGGCCACATATTATTTACTATCATTTATATTGTTGGGATAATGTTGCTGTTTAATAAGTTTAGTGTCTCTGCTATAATAAAGTCTTTCCTTTATTACAGCAGATTGTGTTTGTTTTGTTCCATTATACAACTTAGTTTGGTGTTGTACAAACAGTTACTCTTATTGTCCTTAGTATGAAAGTCCCTCACCAGTTCAGACATGCTGTTAGTGCTACCGTACTTGGAGTAAGTGGCTGTTTTCTGCAGAGCACCTTCCCACCAGCTCCTCACCAGAATAGATCTGCGGCGCTGGAGTCCTGACTGTAGTCGCACTAAAAGCCGTCTCACATTTCACCATGTTTGACTTTTTTCCCCGTCTTTTGGACAGTATCAAGGCGGCGACCGGCACAGCTTGTCAAACTTTTCAGGCTAAAAGGTCAGAGGCATCAGAAACGGGGTTGTTGTGTTCTGCCGTGCCACGTACTTTAAAGCTAATTTGAGCGTCAAGTTAGTAATCAGAGCAGGAAACTGCCGTCTTCTCTGCCCACATGCGACAGTGGTTGTTAAATCCCAGAATTCATCAGCCATTTTCACTGTTTTACCAGCCAACCAGATTTTCAGAAGAGAATCAGACCTCCGAACTTGGGGCAGACAAACTTAGGAGCCGATTTTTCCTCTTCACTTTACAGATTTTGGCGGCTGGTGTTGATATCCCTCATGTCAGTTAGTTCATCTCTAACACCCCCATCTTTTGTTCTTCACATGGGGTAGACTTGTCTTGGTTTACACACATCGTTCAAGGACAACAACAACAAACAATTCAATGGGACAGTCGACTGTACATATCAGACATACAAACATATCAGACATACAGCAATTTCTGAAATCCCACTGCTAAGCCAATAATTCCTCTTCAGACTGAGTGTGTGTTACGCTCATGCTCTGGTAGTCACATGAGAGTCAAACTGATCTCAGATCTGCTCTTTTATTCACTCATTTTGTTTGTCGGAGAGCAGATAAGACAGATCAAATGCAGACCGCTAAGTAGACCTGGGTCAGATATTTGTATTGTTTTAACCTGAGTACCAAATGTTCAATCTCAAGACAAGAAAATTGGCTTGCAGCATGGCACAAAACACAAAATCACTAGAAATAAAGAGATGTAGAAACATACACGATGCATTAAATAAACCAGTGGAGAGCAGTAGATTGAATGACTAGGAGAGTTTGATGGTGGAGAGTCTGTCAGGACATGGGGGGGGGTAAGTAAGGTGAGTCACAGAAAAGTGACTTTGAGATTTTCCTGTGATTGTCTAAACTCAGTGTATTGTCTTCTGTGGCCAACTGAATTGTCCTGGTGTGGTCGCCCCACCCTGCTGCTACTCCAAACAGGTTAAAACAAGCGCCGAGAATTATTTGCAAACACTATTTTTGACCTAGGCTCGCCACTAAGTTATGTTTACAAAGAGTATATAAAAAAAACCTCTTTCAGCTCCGAGGTTGACCGTCCACAACCTCTTTTTCATTTTTTTGCGCCTTCAAAAAAATGGTTGGTTATGATAATAAATGAATGTGGTTGGAGCCGCGGAGTTCGCATCGAGGTTTATTTTCACATACAGATACATTTCTCTTCTTCTGCGTCTTTGATTGCCGTGCCTCATTTGGGACGCGTTGCTCTTCAGCAACTGAACTAGTATTACTCTCCACTGGGAACACCTCGCTCCTTCGGTCTTGGGGCTCAGCAGTGATCAGCTGTTATTGGGAGAGTTTTTAGTTTTCAGAAAAGCTCATCAGAAGTTGTGATCTAAAGTCGCTCAGCCAGAACTCGGTTGATTGGTTGAAGTGCTCAGGTGAGATGAGTTGGGTCGAACATTTTCCAAGGGTGAGGGAGTAAATCTTTGCTGAACTATGACTACATCCTGGAGATTTCTTCATCACTTTTCTCTGTGAAGGGACTATAAAATATGCCCGAGTCCGTCCAGCTTTCGAAAACATAATGTTCCACTACTTTCACTTGTAAAAAGTAAGGAGTCAGAGAGAGAGAGAGAGAGAGAGAGAGAGAGAGAGAGAGAGGCAGGGAAGGGGGTTGATTTTGGCACGAGTCCTCTGCGGTAATAATGGATCCCAGCTACGGAATGATTTGTTCTTTACACGTGACTTACTGAGCTCGCTAGCGTCAACAAACACGTACGCACACGCATCGCCACTCCAGCACATCCACATGCACAAACCCTCTGCTGCTCCCATCAGCCCTCCGAGCTCAGAGCTGAGTCTCTCCTTTTCATCTCCGAGCAGAAACGCTGCTGCTCTTTTCCAGATCTCACTTCCCCTGACCCTCCATCATCGGCACCTCCAAAGTGACATTTAGTGCGGTCGCCCTCCTTCGCAAACCCACCCCTCACCCCTCCCCGGGGGGCATCAAACGAGAAGGGGAAGGAGGATGTGCCTTTTTTTTTTTGCATCGTATGCAGTGTTCTCACATGTTCACGTGCACACACACACATATAGACACACACCTCATCTCCCCCGGCCTGCGGTAAGACGAGGCAGGAAGGGGTATCTCCCACAGCCCGGACAGATAATTTAGGAGCACAGAGAGAGAGAGAGGGAGAAAGATGGGAGACAGAAGGAGGAAAAGAGGGAGGGAGGAAGGGGGAGGATTGAGGTTTGAGCTGTGGGAGACAGGGAGGGCTGGAATAGGGCTTTAGTGTCAGAGGCAGGAGACAGGCAGAGATAGACTGGCACCAGAGAGCGAGAGCCCGTGTTATTGTTATCTCCTCTCTGATTTTATGAGTTTTCCATCAAGAGAGCCGCTGCAGCTTCTGCCCAGCGGTACTGAGACCCTCCCCTATTCTGAGGTAGCATTTGTACATAAAAGCTGCATTTTGTACAGTTTTTTTTTAAACGTTTTATAGTTGTGTTGTTATGGTAATATTACCATTACATAGTTTTGGGCTATTTCTGCTCTGCTGAACAGGCCTTAACTCTAGAAAGGCCAAGCCACAGTCAGGCAGCTGTTTTGAGTTTGAGGAATTTCAGAATTGAAATATCTCCTCTCGGTGTCCCTATATAACATCTTCTAGACCCACTTTCTGCACAAACCTCGGTTGTTACATTATCTAAATCATGCAGGGATGTAGAAATCACAGTCCTATTGTCCCTGTTCACTTGACAGCTTGTTTAACTTGTTGGCAGCAAAATCTGCCTCTCTAGTGTTGATAAAGCCAGCAGGGTATTTCATCCCTTTATCATAGCTTTTTATTTTCCAGCCCTTGACATTTAGTTTAATATATATAAATATAGTACATTATTATGAACTTGAATGAATCCGTCCACTTTGACCGAGGCGACAGGTGCTTCCTATCAGGTGTACAAAACAACACAACTAATCTTGTTATCTTGCTACATTGTCTCCTGCTAAATCACCCGTACTGATCGTCCTGCCGTGGGCAGTTTTGTAGAAAGGTTGTGGTTCTTTGAGCACGTAGCCGAGTGGAACATCTCAGGAAAATAGCTTGTGGTCACCGAGACAATAACTGGTGAGTGCGAGCCTCACTCGGGAGGATTATTATCTCATTCAAGGAGATTCTTGGATCAGATTTGCCGCCGTTGGCTCAGTGCTGTGTTTCCAAACAATCATCTCAAAGCATCTTTTTGAGCGTGATATCATTGAGTGGATACTGGACGCATGATTTGCCTTCGAACCGTCGCAGTTCCATCTTGCACAGTTGTGTAGACTTGCATGGCAACCAGCGAAGACTGGCCCTCGATAACAAACAAAACACTGTGTTTACACAAATTTCGAACAACTGATCTCCTGTCAGGAAAAGAGAGCAGAAAAGAACTCCTGGCTTGAAATAGCTAGCCATTTTGGTGAGTGCGGCCTTCCTCTCCCCTCCCCGGTCGGGCCTGTTTAATTGAAAACAGCTGGCGAGGGTTTTGGGCAGAGATGTGCAGGTCCAGTCAACGTGACTCAGCCTCTCGCTCGTGATTGGGGTACCTGAGCAGCTCCCCCTGGCTTTGTTGTCAGGCAAAAGTTGTGTATTTATTAAAGCGGATGATATCTCAAGCAGCAAACGGGGGAAAGTCTGACTGTTTTGCTCTCTTAAAGGGCATCAGAGAAAGCTGCGGCTCTGGTTTTGATTACATGCGTTGACAATGTGCTATTTTTACTCTTTTTTTCTCCTCTTCTTTTTGCCCACTCTGTGCTGCTCCTATTCAAACAGATGAAGTGTCCTAATTTCACCAGCCTCTATTGTCTGGGATGTTGAGGTGTAATTTAACCAAGTTGTCTTTAAGGTCTTTCCTTTGAAACACTGGGCTGTTTTGACTGTGTATACAGTGTGTGTTTTGTATGTGTGTGTCTTGCTTTCAGCCATCAACCATACATGCATACTCCATGCACAATCTACCGAACCCTGGCATCCTGTCCTCATGTCTCTGCTGTTATCCTGGTAGGCCTCTCTGGCACCGACACGTGGCCTGCCAAGCAGTAAAAAATGGCCAACTGAGAATGAATCATCCAAAACTTTGTCCAAACCCGGCCGGCCTGCGGTTGACAGACACAACTTAATGAAGTCTCCCTCCCAGGACATTGTGTTCTTAGGGTATTACATGGAGGGTGATGAGATATTACATTATGTTTCTATCTGCTCCAGGGCCTGGTGCTATTAGGTCTTCTCTTACACTGAGGTCTGCAGAAGCCTATGAGTATATGTGTGTTATAAGTGTGTGTGTGTGTGTGTGTGTGTGTGTGTGTGAGAGAGAGAGAGAGAGAGAGAGAGAGAGGGAAAGCTAGAGAGACAAAGTAGCAGAAAGCAAAATATTCATAGTCATAGTCTCATATTTCTTTTTATTTCTTTTTAACACTAAGATGAGACTAAAGGCATTTTCTCTTGTTTCTCAAACTCAACTCAGGAGAAATAACAACCACATATCAGCTCATGTTGATCTCACTCTGATCACAACAAAAGATCTCTTATTTTTCTTCATTAACTGTCATTTAACTCTCCTGAATATGAGACCATGAGATCTCAAAGAAAACATGTTTCATGACTCAAGCCATGACTTGAAGCCATATAGTCGGAGCTTATCACCATTATATATGTCACATGGTAGCATCTTCACATTGATCTCATGAAGCCTCCAGAATCCTTTCTCTCTCTCTGTTGTCTCCTCGTTGCTCCTCGAGTTTTAGAGAAACATTTCAGATGGAGGTGATACAAAACGAGACAGAATTGAGATCTTCACTATTTCTTAAGAGAAAAAGCAAAAGCAAAACATCAAATGAAGCAAAAGATTTTTCCTCTGGGAAGGGCTATGAGAGAGAGCCCTTACATGTGTATGAGAGGAAAAGCATGCATGTGTTTGTATGTGTGTGTGTGTGTGTGTATGTGTCTTCTAGCATGCCAGCTGCCGCGGTGCTAATCTTGCATCTTGCGGATTTACACATGATGGTGGAGAATATTCCTGCTATTTGATGCAGTTATTTGATAATGAGTTAACGATCCAATGGAAAGTGATGAACAGCAACACTCTCAGGACTCTGCCAGCGAGTCGTGTGACCTTTGACCTGACTTGGCAGAACTTGCGCTATCAGCGGAAGCTCTGCCCCTCGCCTTGGCAGCTAAACAACCAGCTGTGTGTGTGTGTGAGTGTGTGTGTGTGTGTATACTCATTTTAGAGAGAGCGATTGTGTTTCACTAGGCTGATAAATGTTTGCGTGTGTGTGTGTGTGTGTGTGTGTGTGTAAGTGTGTGCATATGTGTGACAGAGCCCTACAGTGCGTTAGCCTGGCAGCCTGAGCGTGATCTCTGCATGCTGCCTTTATTCCTCTGACGTCTGACAAGGCTGAGACGCTGTTGGTAATGATGTGGTTATTACTTCCCATCATGCCTCACTGCAGGCCGTGCCATAAAACAGCGCAGTATATTCTCCGCGCCTCTCATTGGCCAACACTTTGCTGCTCTTATATAAAGCGTATTTACACTACTCAGACACTCATTCACACTCGTGGGACCTCATTCATAAAAATGTTCTCTGACTGCATCCATCATTTCATCACATGATCATGTCCAAGATAAAAACGTCCACATTCATACCAGACAATGATAGAAATTGGTTTTAGCATTCGATATAGGCAGACAGGTCAAGATTTAATAAACACAAACAAAATCATTTTATACGCAACAACCTTAAGATGTCTCAACTTTAATAGGAACCCATAAAGAGTTTTTTTGTAAGAGTAAGCAGCTTTTTTTCCCAGGATATCTTGGTTTGAAATGAAAATCTCTCTCTACCAGTGAAGGACGTCAGATTTGGAGTTGTCTTTGAAACTCAATATTTATTCTCTGGGTTTATACCCCCACTGTTGAGTTTACACTCTTTACCTCTGCTATGAGGAAGTCCTAGTTGCCCCAGGCTTGGAGGGACGCCAGCACCGGTCATATGGAACCAGTTTGATCCCCTGACTGTCAAATGCCCCGTTGGCCCCCGTATGGGTCCATATGGAGGCTCTATGGACGTGGTGCTGTTGGGTATGAGGGTCACGACGACTCCAGCCTCTCACAAGAGCTGGGATTGTGTATACCTGGTCACATCCCTGCCCCTGAGGTTTGGAAGATTAAGGGGGCAAATGTTTCAAATTTGAAATGGATGCTGGGTAAATGTTCTCCAAGTCTTTTTAAGTTGATTAAGGTGCCTGGTGGTTGAGCTTGGGGCGAAGTAGGAGCATCTTATTATTGATTCTTCAGTGTCTCAATACTGTGGCAAAATGTGGCAAAAAAAATAGGACGATACTGGACTAACGTAACTAAAAATGTTGTTTGCAGTGGTAAAGACCTAAACAACGTACAGCTTATTTACCCCCTGAAGTGTATTATAATGTAATATAATACAGTCTGGAGTGTATTACGATGGAGCGATGCTGAGAAGGTGAAAATGGATAACAACAACCCGTCCACGGGTTTTGAAACCTCTCATCTCGTTTCCCTCATTAAGGATGCTAGTCCTACGAAATCCAATTCATGTCATTATGACAGAAAGGAGGCGCTGCAGTCATTACCCCATTGTTGGTGTTGTTTACTGTGTTGTTTTCCCCCGTGCTTTATTCCCACTTCCATTAATTATTGTGCTGAAATCAACTCGGGAGAAGTCCCGGGACGATTCATTTAATTTAGGGTGTATATGATTAGGACCAGCCTGGAAGATCAGAGGCTCTTTAATCTGTAGCACCAATGTTAATCCCCCCCCCCCCCC
>CABFOQ010013695.1:2216-13196 GCA_900660455.1 Gephyroberyx darwinii | reverse complement strand
CTAGAGTTTTCAACCAAATGTGACATGAATTCAAAATGGCCACCATGGGAATAAGCAGCAGGGTAATGTAGTGACTAGGGAGACTGTCCTCCAGCCATAAGACCCGGGTTTAAGCCCTCATGACAGCAAGCATCCACTGTGCTGATAGGACCTGGAGCAAGACAGTGAATTTCTACCAGCTCCAGGGCCACTGTTCTGTCCTGACTTTCCATTTTTTATGGCACTTACGTTTTATTAGACAGCACACAGAGGAGAGCGGGGAGCAACAGAGGAGAGAGGGTGATATTCGACAAAGGCCATGAACCCGAATCAAACCCACGACATGACAAGCACATGGTAGGCATCCTTGCCCACCGGGCCACCAGGTGCACCTCCAGTATTCTGTTTAGCTGGCAACCACATGCTGATAGACAATGTGGCTCCAAATCACCAACATTTGAGCACAGTGCACTGGCATTGACTGCATTTCAAAGATTCAGTCGAGTCTGATATGAGTCACAGCACTGCCTGTAGGGGGTCAGTGGCTTGACTGGTGAGTGACTGGACTTCCAATGGAGGAGAAACTGTTTATTTCATAGGTCCAAAAGGAGCTATTTTTGCTCAAAGCAGATTTACCCTTTAGTGGTAGAGTCCAGCACCAATCAACAGGCGAGTCCAAGCCATAAAAACGGGGAAGCTTCACAGAGTTCATAAACAAAAAGCTAAGAAAGCTTTTATTCTTCCTGACCCTCCATCCTATGTCCAGCCAACAGCTCCTTGCTCGTGCTTTTTCTCCAGAGAGATAACAAGAGATTTTTTTTCTTTTCATTGCTCTGAATGTCTCTGACTCACAGTTGCCCCATCGGAGGTTCGCTGCCTCCTACCCATGACTGACACCTCATTATGCCTCTTGCGTGAAAACATGGGAACGTCTTGCTCCTGCCTTCTGTTTTGCTGGTGTTGCACTTTTTACGCAACATTAGGGAGCCTTGGGGGTTTGGAAAGGTAGAAGGGAAACAAACAATGTTGGATGGCCAAAACCATGTACACCCACAGGGACCTATGGGCTTATCCAGATCCCCCCGTACAAGCCTGTGTATGGCTTTATGAATGAGAGGAATGCTTACAATGTGGAGAAATGATAAATTTATCAAGCATGAAGTTGGTTTGTATGAACAGTGAGCCATCGGCAGCACCTGACCTGATCCCTTCAGCATCCAGCAAAACATTTCACCAAATTGTTTTTTTTATTGGTTGTGATACAATAAATTTGCTGGATATCTTCCCTGAGATGGACTCATTTTTGCTTGTCCACTGCAAGCATGTGCATGTGTGCGTCAGTGTATATATTGGCCTGTACTGTCCCGAGGAGTGTATTGTAGTGTGCTAGAACTTTCTGCTTGTTTTTTTTAAAAGGCTTATCTGTCTGAGTCAGCTGATTTAGTATGAACTCTGCATTTGCTCCCTGAGCAAAGCATTATATTCTTAAATAGTAATAAGCTTCATATATATATATATTAGCACTTTTTATATGATGTAGCTCAAAGTGCTTAACATAAAATCAATAAAAGCAATGACAAGACAGAATAAATAAATACAAGTAAAAGTTAAAAAAAAAATTCAATTTTAAAACCAATAAAATTGAATTAACGTTTTTCTCCCTAAAGTGTTTTAAGTTACTAATACTGCTGAAACTGAGTGTGATTAATGAGCTGAAAACAGAATAGTAACAAATCTTGCACTTCACCAAAACCCTCATCGCATTCTCAGAGGACTTCAACATTTTAAATGCAGACTCTCCAAATCCTGTGTTGATTTGAGACGGAGAACAAATTCACAACCTCAGTTAATTTAGTTGTATTGCCCATGAATGCAATGTTAAAGGATGGCCATTTATCTTTCCTGCATTGACAGGAGTTAAGACCTCAAAATGTAAGAGAGAAAATGTACCTTAAACATCTCAGAAACCCAGAAAAAAAAAATCACCAGTGGAAAAAAATGCGTTGCCACCTTGAAGTGTCACT
Organism: Gephyroberyx darwinii; assembly: GCA_900660455.1. NCBI lineage: Eukaryota > Metazoa > Chordata > Actinopteri > Trachichthyiformes > Trachichthyidae > Gephyroberyx > Gephyroberyx darwinii. Next base: position 11,193 of record CABFOQ010013695.1, on the reverse strand, counting down.
TTCTGAAGTGTCTCTGCCCTCAATACTCTTTCCATGTCCATGATTTAAAGCTTTTAATCAGTGGTTGTATTATGGCACACTACAACTTCTCAGAAAGAAAAAAACAAGCCCACATACCAAAACCACTGGTATCTTTCAGGAAATATACGTTTCCTGAAAGATACCAGTGGTTTTGGTGGTTTAGATTACTTATATCACAGGAGTTAGATTAAACTCCATTCTTCCTCTGTGGCAGGAAACACTTAGTCACTGGCTCAGTGACTCACCGACACTCTCGGGGTTCAACTTGCTCCTACCCCCAGCGTGGACCGTCGGATCATACACAGATGGGCAGTAATGCTCAATTGATAAACATCTTGAGCACCATAAACACTGCATAGCAATACTTTTTTTGGGCTTAAATGTCGAAAAACACAGATTGTTTTAGAAATGCAGTGGAGCAAAAACACGCAGCTGGTTCGTTTACTTGTATCAACATTCTTTTATTTGGCCATACATTTCATTCATTCATTTAATAATTATTGTACATAATATATACATGAGCAAACAAAGGCGTCCATGTCCTTGGTTAGCCATCTTGCAGTAAAGATTGGCAGTGCATTCTTGGCCTGTTAACAGTGTCATGGGGGGGGGGTGTCTGTCATTCTCTCTGTCACACATGGCATCAGAGCCATACAACCATGTGTTTCTACCGCAACAGTTCTGCGTGTATGTCCTTCCAGTTCAGCCTGGTCTCTGTTCTGCTCATCTGCGCCAGTACTGCGGAGACACACAGCGTTGTTAGATACAGCCCACAGTAGCAGAGCTACAACATGCAGCTACTGATGTTTCACATTGTGGAGAAATGACCCTTCAAACATGCTGGGTCAGCGGGTTGCCAATGCTAGTGCAGGTTAATGTTATGGTTCAGATTTAAGAAACGATTACACTCAAAATTTCTTGAAAGCCATCATGTATACATTTTAGGAATTTAGCTACCTCTTACCTGACATTGAGTGCAACAGTTGAGGTTTTAATTCCTGGATGACTAACATTACAACCAATAGTAAGGTCAGATATAGTACCCTGAAAATACATCTGAGACTATAGACTGATCATCAACAGCAATGTGATAAGAGATGGCTTTTAAATAGGGGTTTATCCATCGGCACTCTGGTTGTACAGTAGCAAAATATAGGAGATAAGAGGGAAATACTGGACTTTTCAAAACAAACTAAACTGCATGAGCTGTTTCGAGAAATTTGATGGACATTTTATGTTAAATTGTATTTTTTGGAGCTTACCTTAAATAGTTTGGGAGAAGGCTGAACTATGCTCTAGTTCGCTGTGTTTGATGATCCTACCAACGTCAATAGTTTTGACTCACATGAGGGTGAGTAGATAAGGACTGGATTTTAATTTTGGGGTGAGCTATTCTTTCACTAGCGATCACCAGGATAGACCTCTGAAATCCTGAATCCTCTTTTTAAAGTATGTTGTGTGTTGGAGGACACTCACCTGGACGAACTTGTGCATCTGTTCGACCACGGCAGCAAACAGGGCACCCACGCTCTCATCGATCAGACTCTGCATGTAATGGACCGCCTCCTCGTCCGACAGGTCCAGTCGAAACTTGTCCTGCACCTAGAGGTAAATGAAAATGAGTGATTGATTTTATTGCGTGCTATGGATATCAAAGCTGTAGTCAAAGTTTTAGTCAATTTAGTATACTATTCTGTGAATGACAGCATTAACTGGCACTATCTGAGACACCTATCTGGTACACCTAGCAGGCTAAAATAAACACTAAGCCCAACGCAAATCAAACAGCATTTAGACCACATGACACTAAAACTCCATTGAAAACGATATAAAAGAAATCCTTTACGGTGGGGCGACAGCTCGACTGGGCCCTTTTTCCTATTCAGTGGAAACAACGGTCTACCTTCTTAACAGTCTTGTCAGGCTCCAGGGCGATGTCAGGAATATTGGCATCCACCATGAGAGAAAACAGATTCAGGATCAGGTTGGAGTATCTGCAGAGAGCGGGAGACAAGAGGGATATTTAACCTCAGTGGTGCTGATATGGTGCATGATTGGGGCAGCAGAGTGGAGGTAGATGATCCACAACAGGAGGACTCTGGTTCAACCCCTCCATGTTGACACTGAAATGCTACCAGCTCCAGGGATATGAAGCTCAATAAAAGTACCACAGTCATCACATTAAAATTAAAGACAGGGAGGAGAGTGTGTGTGGTCATGTGGGGGTCTATGCTCATATTGTACCACAGTTGGAAATGTTCATTAAACTCTGTTGGCAGAAATACCATCCTTGGTTCAAATCGAAGGCTTGCTCGGAAGTGAGGCTGTCTATTACGCCGGTGAGCGCAAGAAAGGTGACTCACCCTGAGAGGAAGTTAGTCATCAGTGCTGGCATGAATGACACCAACATGTGCATGCTGTGTGTGTGTGTTCCTTCCTACCTCCTGAGGTGTAGGAAAGCAGTGTAGCACTGCTTCCTGAACTCCTGGTACTGCTCACTCTGCATGCCCCCCATGCCCTCCACCATCTCCTTGCTCAGCTTCATCGGCGGTGGCAGGGGCTTGGGGTCGCGGCCCAGGATGTAGCCAAAGTCGACGTGGAACAGCTTCCCTGGATGGAGAGAGGAAGAGGTACCGGTCGTCTCAAATACTCACGACTAGGTCTAGACCGAGCTTCTGTTAAGTCAGAGGTTGGATCAAGCAGATGGGGATGGATACTACTGAGTTTAGATATCATGGACCACAACATCCCCTGCTTGTGTTCTCTTTGGAGGGGTGACAAAAACAGTCAGGATCAATCTCTAATATCCTGACTCTCATTTTTGTGGTCCAAACACATGGCAGGAATCTGATGAGGACTGGAGAAGTGTGAAAAAAAAACGTCTGAAAGATGTTTGACTCACCAGTCTTGGTGAGCAGCAGGTTGTCCAGGTGTCTGTCTCCTACTCCCAGGATGTATGTGATGACACAGTAACCGGCTGTAAGGATGCAGACAGAGAAACAATGCCATGGATTAGGGGTTTGATTCTCACTGAAACGGTACAGTGAGGTGCTTTGGATAAAAGTGTCCACCAAAATGTCAGAACTGAACCATAACTGAAGAAGGAAGGTCTTCGCTTGGAGGACTCACCACAGCTCTTGACGTACGTGTCCATCACCTCAGAGCTGATGCCATAGGGTCCTTTGTCATTGGGGGCGTGCCTTCTGAAGAAGCTCTGCCAAGACGGGAATAAAGGGAGAGGTTATGTTATGTTTGTTTTTGAAATTCCCTACTGTGGCAGTGTTTCCCCTGCTAAGGTAATATTAGATTTGGTGCCATGTCAATCCCAGTGCAGGTTCTGGCACTAAAACTGTTGTTATTTGGATCATTTATCACAACACACATGTTAGTTATAACCATGGCCCTCTGCTTGTTTGTCTTCTGGGGGAATATTGGGCTAAATTATGTCTTAATTCACATTTTCTCTAGCAGTAAAGATCTCACTGCGGTGGCCGACACTGCATTATCCGATCAAAAAAAACTACAACAAGCACGTCCACTGCTAGACAGAAATACACAATGCAACATTGCTTACCTGGATGTTGCCCTCGGTAGCCAGCACCTCAGCAACAGGAACTGACTGGACAAACTGCATGAACCCTAGAACGAGAACAAAATGTCTCAGTTCTGCTGAAAGATGTGGCAACCTGGACAACAGTGTAATAGTGAAAAACATTTTGAATACTTGGAAAAACCAGCCAGGATTGGACTGCTGTTTTTTCCCCCTAAGATTATTTTATTTATTTATTGTTCTGTCTGTCCCTAAATGTGCTGCTGCTTGTAAAAGAGATCACTGACCTCAATGCAACTAACACAGATAAAGGTTAAAGGAAAATAAAAATAAAAAACAAAATCTGGAGTGCTTGGTTTGTCTTGGCTTGCTTGGCTTGATATCTTTAAGCCTTTTGGGGGCTGGCAGTAAACATCCAGCACACTCAGTTAGTTATCTGGAATCACACTGTTTAGTTTGTGGGTGATTCTTGAGCCTCGGTGAATATTCTTCTATCAAAGACGACAATAAGCTGTCATAGGTTCTCACCGTGCTTGGTGCTGGTGGCCAGAACTTTGTAAGGTGTCAACTTCAAGTCCAGGTTCTCTTTCCTCAACAGCTATACACCCAAAGGGGAAAAACATGTTAAAGTTTTCATTAAATATACTTTTGTCTACAATAAACACATTGTACAGATATTAGAAATATTATTGGATTGAATATGACACATTGAGGTCCTCATGACAATGCTATAGCAAGTTGTGAGAAACATCCTCCTCCTTTCAGAGTAATGAAGTGTTGGACCTTCAATATTATCAAGGCAGAGAAAATTGGCTGGTGGATCCTAAATCTTACCACCTACTTTCACTATTTTCCTACCTGAAACAAGTTTTTAGACCAGAAAATAATCCCAAAGTATCTTCTAGTGCAATCAAACTGAACAACCAGCACCAAATATCTATCAGTATTTAGCTGGTGGTTGGTGTCAATACCCATCGTCATGCTAACGTTAGGGTATTCATACCTTGTCCATGAGTGAGATGATCTGGAGGATGAGCTGGTCCTGTCTCAGGTCGTCTCCATGTTTGAAGATGACCGGGTACATGGCTCCATCCTCGGCCTTGAAGATGAGCTTGGCTGGCATCAGAGCGCTCTGACACAAACAGAGGGAAAGAAACAGTGAGGTTATATGAAATTTAGAAAGAAGAGAATTACATGACGACTTACTATTATCATTATCTACATCAGTCGGCTATACCAGTAATGTATTTAGGTTAGAAGTAGGTGATTGGATCAATTTGAGCAGCACAATTCATTATAGAAAGAATTCACCTTTAGGCATACCACAAGTTAGCCTGTCTCTAAAGGACTGGTGCCCTTTTGTTAAGCTAAGTAAAGGAAGTTTTACAGTACTCAATGTCACGCAGAGACTTGAATAGCACGTTTGGTAGAAGTGATAAGTCATTGAGGAGGATGAAGGTCAAGCAATGTAAAGTTTCCAGTACCTTGAAGAGCGTGGCCGTCTCGGGGACGATGCCTTTGATCCTGACTTGAGGCTCGAGAGGCAGAGGAATGGGCTCTATATCCGACAGGTTCACCTTCTCGTTGTCAGCCAGCAGAGCCTGCAGGCGCTCCGTCTGACACACAGGGAGGGATGCTACTGTTCACACCACTCAGCAGGATCAGTGGAATGAGTGTGTGCACCAGAATGGATAGTGTTTTTTAAAAAAAAAGCTGCGTCCATGTGTGCACGAGCCCTTTATAAATGGATTTAGGAAGGACTTTCATGGTGTTGTGGACTGAAGACAAAACGGCAAAGTGAAAACATGTTTTCAAGTCTTCGTGGACACGTCTTGGTTCAGTAGGATGGGGAGTGGATAGTGTTTGTTGAGCAAAGTTGAGGAAGTTTTAAATCAACACACAGAACCTGAGTCTATACATGAAATGGCACTGAAGTCAGGTAGAGTGACATGTTTTATGAAACTATTACTATTTTGGCTGTTAAACATTACTCTTGGCAGGTACATCTTCTTTTGGTTTACCAGCCCTGTACGTGCACGCATCTCTTACCTTCTTCTTGCGATTGCCGCTCTCTCTCTGCACAGCCTTCATCAGCTGCACCAGTCGGTCCACAAAGGTCTGCTGGGCTGCCAGAAGCGACCGCATCACCCTCACGCTCTTATCGCCCTGGAGGCAACAGTGAGCAACAGTTACAGCGAGTCTGATCAGGCAAGTGATGTGTACTTCAATGACCTGCAGTATATACCGACATTACTAGTTCAGACTGAAAAAAGGTTAAGCTTTGAATGAAGAATTTAGTTTCAAAGTTCAGCCAACCATGGTAGCGTATTAGATGACATCAGTTTCATGTTTTTAAATGCTGACCAATCAGTATTTAATATCTTTTTACAAAATGGATACACAGCTTTAAGGAATGAAATCCTTCGAATGCAGAGCCAACGGTAGCGCTAGGGCCTGACCTTGAGTAGAGCCTGGCTGAACCTCCTCATGACGTTGAGGTACATCTCGTGGGTCTTAGGATCTCTCTGCTGGGTGTCCTGGTCCTCACACTCCACTATCACATACCTGAGGAAGACGCACAGGTTTCGCCATCACACAGATGCACACACACACATACTCAATCTGAGAGAAACAGTACGAATCGTACTCACCAGTACAAGTAGTTGGCCAGCGTGGAGTTCTTGCAAGCACGGGAGATGAGAAACGTGCACAGGTCTTGCTACAAAAAGATAGTAGACGCACTGTTACACACAAACTCGCCTGTTAGTGTCCTGTTACAGCAAAGACATGACATTAAGGCAGGCTAACAAAAATAAAGATTTCTATTTGATTCAACAATGATCTAAGAATTTGTTTTTTGTTGCGTGCCAAAAAGAAATCCCCTTATGGAACAATAAAGTTTTTGAACTGAATTCTCCTCGGCCTTGTAATGGTTTTCTCTTCAATGACGTGTCTATTTTACCTCTAGAGTCTCACTGTCTGCTCCTTCCTTGCCTTTTTGAGGCACAGGGGAGGACACGGATGAACCAGCCAGGATCTGGGAGCTATGAGAAAACAATCAGTAAACCCAGATCAGTCACAACAATATGGCAGTTCAAATATTATGTGGAAATCTGGAAATCTGAGTGAAAAATGCAGGTGCAGGAAGTAAAAATCGCTAACGTCTACTGTCACCGCTTCCTAGGATATAGGCTTTGGCTTTCTAGAGTACTGACCCAGGCAGGAAAATATATGTTTCTTCCACTGGCCACAGTTTTCCAGCCAAAATTATTTTTAAAAACAGAAAACAGTTAGAATATCCCATCCTGGTACTGACCTGTCCAGGTCCCCCAGTGTGGCGCTATCTCCAAGGCCTTGGCTGTCCCTCTTGCTGCCTGGCTCCAGGCCTCCCTGGATGTCACTGAAGTTCTCATACTTCAGGGCCTGGACCAGCTGGAGGAGGTACATCAGCAGATCCTTGAGGAAGGAGAAAAGAGAAAGTGAGTAAATTATAGTGATGGCACAAGAACAGTTCAATTCCATGTTGGGGGGAAAAAGCATTAGCTCAGGTTTGGCTTTCATTGCCTTTAAAATATAACTGACCTGGTCCGTAAACCTATGATCACTATGTCAACAAGGACTTACATTACCTAATATCCTTTAAAAAGTACTTTTTTTTAGTGCTTTTGATCACAAGGACATGAAAGAGCTTTCCGCAATAGATTTCATACGCAGACAGACAGACAGACAGACACACACACACACACAGGCGTTACCATCCACCCACCCACCCACAAAAGTACATCCTCCTGACCTCCTCCTTCACCTACCTCGTCATCTGCCTGCTGCAGGCGCGCCACGGCGTAGCGTCTGACAGTGGGGTTGGTGAACTGGGAGGACAGCAGCTCCAGAGAGTCCTCCACATCCATCGGCCTCCACTTTCCCAGCAACTCCAGAGCCTGCTTGGCTTCCTGTGGCAGAGCCCAGTTCACGCACTTGAGAAACTTCGTCAGAGCCTGGGGCGAGGAGGAGGAGGAGGATACACACAATATGAGCAGGATATTATATAACAGCAGACAGGGTGAGCAAATATACACAGGGAGCTCTGATAGAAAAAAAGAAAAAAAAGAAAGCTGCTACGTTACAAGCAATTCAGCACAACTTTAGTGACATGACAGAGAAATACAGAGAAGAGCAGGACGGATGAATACCCACCTTCTCCTGGGTGGTGAGGTAGTATCTGAACTTCCACACCAGGTCCTGTTCTTCAGAGCTCAGCTGTTTGGTTGGAGGATAGCTCACTATGATCTGGAGGAACATGAAGACACACACAGATCAAATCTTACTGAATTACTGGACTCGATGCTGAAAAAGCTTGTGCCTGTGTGTCTTTATTCAGCTATGAAGACACACCAAAGATATGTAGTGGGTGGCATAAGCAGTCATAAATAAAAGCCTTAAATATCTACCTAACATGGATTATTATATTTCAAACAAAGCCTATCAAGGCCCTTTGACAGTCAGAAGAAAAGCAAATAACTGGCCTCTATCGGCCTCTATAAACGACTGTTCAACCTGCAAGTCAAAGCGCCTTGATATTCTTCTTTTGAAAATCAGTTGCAACCCTGAAAGCCAGAGCGCACCGGTTGAGCGTGACAATAACAGACCTTGTGAAATAGCTGATATACACACGCATGCCACTGCAGAACAGGTCATCTAAACATTAAGGCATTGACCAAAACTCGCCAGTCGTACTGCCACTGTCAGAAGAAAAACACTTAACTACTTTTATTATATAGTAGTGGGTAAAGATGAAGTATTTATTCAACATCTGCGTCTTTTCTGTTACTATGGTGTTTATAAAAGCAGTAAGCCACTTGGCATCATGCTGAGTGAGTTCAGAACAACTAATAGGCTTGTTGGGCACAACGTGAAGAAAGAACACAAATACTTAATACATCTTTTACTCTTAATTGACGATGATTAAATCATTTGTGTTGTGCCTAACAAGTCCTCACAGCTGTTCTAAAATCAATCCTGGCTTATTGAGCATCCTGAACAACAATCTGGAAAACTGGTCACTGACGTTGAGTTGGTCTCGCGTGGCGGCGTTGGGCTTCAGGTCGTGATCCGAGGGGCCGCTGCGGAGGCTACGAGCCAGTTTGTGATGCTTGCTCTCCACTAGGTTCTCCTGCAGTGAGACCACACAGTAAATCTGAAAACATATATATATATATACTATACTATATATAAAAATGTTCATCTAAATGTGTTCATTTAACAACTGAACAGGAAATTCACATTGTTAAATTAACTGTTAAGTTTTTCTTTTTCACATTACCAGAGATATCAAAGCCATCATATGTTGTGAACAGCGAGTGTGTGTGTGTGTGTGTGTGTGTGTGTGTGTGTGTGTGTGTTCTCTCA
>CABFOQ010013682.1:25556-43695 GCA_900660455.1 Gephyroberyx darwinii | reverse complement strand
TTTGTTTTTTGTTTGTTTTTTTTTTTTTTTTTTTTACTTCTCTCATAAATGCGTCCCAGATGATGTCAAGAATGCAACTACATTTCTACAGAGGGAATAAAAAGTCCGCGACGAGCCGACTCGGATAACAAAAGCAGCCGAACGCAAAATGTATTTGGTGCGTCTTTTTTTTGGTGTGGTCTGAGAAACTAGATACAGCTAAGAGGAGTTGTTTCTTTTTCTCTTCGTCCCACTCACTCCCTGTTCCACCGCAATCTGGATGTCATTTTTGGGGATTCTCTCTCTGGTTTCGTCCCTCAAAACCCCGCCCGGGATGCGGGGATTCGCGGAGAGGGAGGGAGCGCCGCGTTCCCATTTGTGCTAGAGACTGGCCGTCAAATCGCAGCCCCCTCCCCGTAAATGTGTGGAGGAAAAAATCTTTCCCTCTCTGCCTGTGAATGCTTGCCCTTTCCAGGACCCGGTCATGTTTTTCTGCAAGGTATTGCTCAAACATCATGTGCATTCAGCAGAATTTCTCGCCATCGGCATTGTAAAGTATATTTCATATTGGAACAGTAGAGTTGATCGTTTTTGGATCCCCAAAAAATCATTTGGAAGCCATAATATATTGGTTGCTAATTTTTCAATTCATAAATTCAAATATTCTCAATCTCAACATATTTGAAAAGAGATTCATTACCTGATAAACCCCTTGAGAAAAATTGACAAAAATGCACTTTATTGTAAATTCACTTGATATTGACACATAATTTACCCAATTTGTATTGCAAAATAAATGTCTAGTGAAGTTATTAGAGATTTATCCATCTCTGTTTGTTTATGCACAGAGGTCTGGATGTCCCTACTGGTTGCTCGGTAATGCACAATCACCATAGTCATCAATAGCAGCAGCATTAGAATGCTGACCAGTAGATGAACAATGCAGTCTAATTAGCTAACAGTGTATACTGTAACAACATCTCAGTGTTTGATCGTAACTGTCCAGAGTCCTCCTATGTCAAGGAGCCGGTCAACAGTCAAAGTTTAGAGCCAACATGGACAATTGCTGTGAACCAAGTGTGTCTAGAAACATCCTTGGAATGCAGAGGGCTTGATAACAGCAGCAGAATGTTTTCATACTGATGTGTAATTGCTTTGACCTGAGCACTTGGATAATTGAAGGAAATCTACAGCTTCATTAGTTTTAATTGGCCCTCCAATAAAACTAAGGCAACACATTTTACTCAACCCAGACAGCACACCTCTTAAACCCATGAAACCAATAAATCTTATGTAGCATGATACAGCCCGATGATAGTCTATCAAGTGAAAATAAAGTTAAATAAGCCAGGCCAAAAAGCACATTTGTCCAATTGCATATTGGACCCACAGTGCTCGTCGAGAGACTTCGACAGACGAGCATTAGAATTAGGTTATAATGCAAATTAAAGCTAAACTATTAAATATACATTGCACGTTGGCGGACCCAGGTGGCTGCAAGAGGTAACTTGTTGACTTTTGAAGAATTCCTGGAAATCCTGTAAGCGGATGGCAGTAAACTGAACGTCTTCTTCTTCTTACCATGCGGTCACACTGCGATCAACTTGATTCATGGGTTGCTTTATTCTGAAGGAATGTACAGTCAGAATGTGTTTTTCGCAGTTTTGGTATTGATTTGATAATGTTACATTGTTTTGATGAGTTAACATAACAAGTGCTAATTAGGTAGCATTATTATTTTTTTTAAATACTGACTTGACTGACTTGAGCCTACCAATGCATGCATCCCCAAGCATTGTTTTTGAGACATTTACTCCTGTAGTCTTTCAAATAAAAGTTGTAGAGAATTGTAAAGGTTTGAATGGCTGTAAACAAATTCTCGTCCATTTCGCACTTGCCATGCAGAGCGAGCCATTGTTCATGAAACGAAATCGTATTGGTTGGGAAACGAAGAAGCACAAAAATCTGATTGTCATAGACGGCCGATGACCGTGAAAAGTTCAACTGTGGCCACCTTGACGAGCTTGTTAACCCACCGACCACCCACCCTGGAATCAACTTCCCCTGACTTCTTGATCATGTTGCTCACTGTGTGGATGCACGGTGTGTTGAGGGTGGAGGTTCAGCCATCATCGGCACGTTTGGATTTCACGTGCAAGTTCTGTCACTTCCTGTGTGGAGAACATTTCCCACCAGTGACTATACTGACACCAGAATTTCATCTGGGCAAGTGGGGTGAATCTGCGGAGTCTCAATTACAGCAGATGGGGACAATCTTCTCTGTTGCAGCCCCACTTTAGCCTGCAATTTAGGCTGCTGGTATTTGACATAAAATCGTGCCTAGTGCAGCTTTAACCAGCTACAACAAAAGAAAACTTTTTTACTTTACCCAAGGAACTTACCCGTTGATTCTCTACTGCAATACCAAAATGTGGTAATAGTCCAAATTTCCATAGAAGCGCACTTAAGACGGCGAATGGCCTGTATTAGACGTGGGCTAACAACATCCAGGTCATTACTAAGATAGGTGAGCCCATCTGTAGAGCCATGGGCCTGAGGGGAGAAGCTGATCTGTTTCCAGTCTCGTCTGATGTGTCCTCTGGGTGCAGCTGTCATTATGAGTCTATGAGAGAACACAGTGGCAATCTCTGTTTAATAGTTTCTCTTTCAACTTTCAGGATGGCTAACTTTCAAAATTTTGACTTTCAAGGATCTCCAGATGATGCTGCATTCAACCAAAATAACTGGCAAATTCTTTTTTCATGTTTAATCACTTAAAAAAAAAAAGAGCAAAACTCCAATCTTAAAAGACAAGTTTTATTTGTGTCATCCAAATGATAATCTTGATTTATGAAATACAATATGTACAAAGTGCAAAGATTGACACGGAACTGGCATTTAAAAAAAAGATTCATGAAATCAAATTTCACAACACACAAAATAAATTGCAGAAAGTCTAAAAACAAGCCTTAGCATCCTTCCATCTAACACAAAATACTGCACAGGCTCCCACAACATGAAGAATCACGACGCAAAATAATTTCATTCCCATATTTTCTTGAATCAGGTTTTGTTATTGTTTGTAAAATGTAAAATGACGATCTTTGTCTGAATCTAATCATTCTGGACAATGTATTTCTTTTTTTTTGATTGAAGTCCTCACAAGTGCAGCTCTGCAGTTCGTGTCAAGAGGAGAAGGGAATCGCTGTAAGCTAAAAACAGGAAACGTAAGGCAGGCCGTGGAGCAGAGAGCGCTACCCGGGGAACACCTCCAACACTGCTTCACTCATTCTCAAACTTGCTGTATGGATGGTCGGAATCACCGATCAGACCTGGAGACAAGAAAAAGGAAAGTCACAAAGTGGAGAGGAGAGCAAATGAATACACAGAAGCACTGATTAGAAAATGAGGTCTAATGATTTGCTGTGCATCTAAATTAGTGGTTTCTTAAACGTTTTCATCTCACAGACTGTTCCCAAGGGAAACCGGAAATAGTTGTGACAAAAAACTCAAGACAAGAACAACCAGGGCTGCGTTGAAAGACGGACAAAGGCAGCTGAAGGAATCTGAAAAGGTGCAAAGGTGCAGATATCCTCCAAAAAGCCTCCAAACCATTCATTTTGAAGAGGCGACCATGAGATGTCAGCACAGAGATGGAAACAAAGGCAACGAAACAGAGACGCTTTACCACAAGGTAACCCAACCGCATCACCTGATATTTTAGACCAATAGCAGACGGCCTGCTGAAGTTAGTTTTCGCAGCAAGTATACCCTGGCCATATGGGAAGATTTGAGTTGTCGATTTAGTATTGAACTGTCTATACTCATTGTGGTGGGACCGCCTCAAGGATCCTTGGACTCCACTGTGAGAACCACTGCTCTAAAGGAAATGCATTAGTTTGTGTTTAGTCACGCAGAGCAGAGCTGGGAATGTGGTATAGCACACTGAATTTTGTTTTGTGCAACAGACTAGAGTAAGAAAAGGAATACAACCTAATCTGCGTTCCCTGTGGACGTATAGACTTCTGAGAGCAGAGGCTGGAGAAGCAGAACCCTCATCCATCACTCTGTCATGTTGTCCATACAGAAAAACCGCATAACCTGACATCTTACTTCATCGATGCTACCAGGGGACATGCAGCTAACAGACAGCGAATCACATGAGGTCAATCGCAATTGAAATTCATTCCACACCAATAACAGAAAAAATATTCCCCCTTTATCAACATGTTTTTGTTTTTTACATCATCTTACCAGTCACCTTCCCTAGCACTGTACATTTATGCAGCCCCTTTTACTAAAAAGCAGATATCAGCCAGTCAGTGTCATCGATATGACCACAACCAGTGAATATGTTTTTTTTATTATATTTATATCAGATGCCTGACAAGAGAAATCATTCCAGTGTGGTGTGGGTGGATTTTACTCAACTGCCTGTAAATCCTGCAATGAAACCAGCCTCATCCTGCCTTAAGGAGCTGCTAACCCACCTAAAAGGGTTTCATGAGTAGGAAATTCATTGGACAGTTTTAGTGTCCCGTGATGTTCTGTATGCTGTCAGAGGCTTTACCACCCTGACAAGAATACAATTCTGAGGGAAACACTGAATACTCCTGCTTCTCCCTGCTTCTTTTTTGGAATCTTTTGGGCATAAAAATGATCAAAACATCAAATATCAGCAGCTTCAATCCAGAAATATCAGTATTGACCTTCAAAAACCCACATCAGTTCAACCCTACCCTCTACACACCTCTTCAGAAGCAGATGTCAGGTTATGGCCTCCTGACCTCCTCACTCGGGGATGGGGACACCCCTTTAGATGCTCAGAGATGACATCATCCTTTTAACCTTACAGCTCAAAATAATGCTCTATTCTCTTTACTCTTTACTATCTCAGACACCGGTCTGATGCACTCAATTAATATTTCCAAACAGAAACAAGTATTCTGCAGCAGAGCTTTCACTTCCTTTTATTGGGTAGCTACTGCATGGTTCGTAGAAAATGACTTTCTTGAGTGCTGTAAACCGGAATGTTTGAAAGGTCAGGTGCCAGAACCACAGACTGTACCTTACCTAAGGACAAACCTTCGTCTGTTGCGTCAGTGTGTTGTGACCTGTGAAATCCTGCAGATCATCGTTAGGGGGCCTATTTTTTGACACCGGGGTATGATAAATCACGTTTATATCGATTTCGAGAGACTCAAGGTAGCATAACCTATACGTGGCCTGAATCCCCTTGCTTTGGGACAAGGCTTATACTGCTGAATAATGCATTACTGGGAACAGGCATGGAAATGATGCTCACTAACAATGCCCTAGAAAACAGGGGGCAACTTGCATCTTGTTACGACAAGGTTTACATTAAGGTAACAGAAAAGAGGAGGTGGTTGTACACCCTTGACCTACAGCAAGTTCATACATCACAGGAAGAGATGATTACTATGCCTATCTCTTAGGCTAGCTGATATAAGGTAGGATAGAGTTCACATACCATACTTCTTGCGGATCTCATCGTGCCTTGCCTTTCTCTCCACCTTCCTGCAATTAGAGAGGATGCCAAGGTTAGCAGTTATTCCGCAGGAACATTGTTACAGAAAAAGAAAATCAAATTAATTGTAAAGAATTAGCAACATTTTCTCTTTCAGCCTACACTGAAGACGGCTGCATCGTAGCTCCTGGCCATGTGTGGTGTCATTGTGCATCATTGGGACTATGCATTGGTCTCCATTCATTCATTGAGCCATCTGTCATGCGATACCTGACACCGCTGTTCCAATTTGGGCAAAACTTGAGGGAGTGATGCATCCCATCACTGCATTCTAGTGTTAAAATCACACTGATTGGCATAAGGCACAGGACTATTCTTTTAAATTATTAATAATACCTTCTTCATCGCAGGTTGGAAAGGCATGACATTTGGTGCACATATTGAGCTATCCAGGGCCATCAATGTCTGCCACATTAGATTTTAAACAATTTTGAGTTTCTTGAAAACTAAGGCTTTTTCATCCATCTACTGATTGGCCCAAGGGGCGACTGCATCATTTGTACAGTCAACCAATATGAGGCCACAGATGTCAAATAGAAAAGACACAACAGCTCTACAAAATGCATTTGCAGTGTCCCATACCAGACTTGAAATTTTAGATTTTTTTCCACATTTGTAGAACAAATTTTTCCAGGCGGTGACTGTATCATTGATGCCATGTTCTTTGTATTGGTGAGGAGCCATTTTAAGTCACCGTTTACCTCCTTACAGCCATGATAGTTGTGAATAACATCAGCCGCCGCCATGTTTTAGCCAGCAGTGAAATACTAGTGGAGCAGCAGCCCTGCCATCAGCCCATCTCTCAGCCTTTCTGAGGAATAACAAAAGGCCTTCGAGGATGTTTTGTGCATTGCACCTCCAGGGGCGTCAATTCACTTCATCTCGGCACAAAGAGGCAGTGTAAATCAGTCTGTGCTTTATTGCCAGGTAGTGATCTGTGAGCAATCAGGGTAGCTGAGCGCTGCCTGCCATCTGTCCCCCCCGCCCCTCTACCGCCCTGCGTGCCACTGAATGATTGACAACCTCAACCCCCCTTCGCATAGCCATGGACCCATGCAACAAGTGGGGAAGGGAGAAAAAGGGATGAAATCTTTTCCTGGGCTCAGATGAAAAAATTGCTTGGCAAGGTTTGAAGGTGACAGAGAACTCTTGGTGGAGCAGATAGTCGTATTTAATCGAGTGCTGGGAGTGCCTCTATTACAGGAACATAGAGGAAAATCAGTTCTTTTATTTATGGAATGAAATCTATGCCACGTCTCAAAAGCATGAAACAAGTTTTGAAAGTTTGAAGCTCAGTTTTCAAAAATTGAATTACATTGAATATCGGCACAAAATATCAACTATCAGGAGCTTCAATCCAAACATTTCAGTATCGTCCTTCAAAACAAATATTGGGTTGAATCCTAGTGAGAGCTGTTGATGTTTCCTCCAGACTGCTCTCCAGCTGGGGTTCAGATGATGATGGCGGAGCCTCTGTGTGCTCTCTGGAGGTTAGGCAGTAGTGTCTAGAGGCACCGGCCTTTCCCGTGATGGGCTCTACATCCTATTCTAGCTATGTGGATGTCCCGTTCGGAAGCGTGGACTGCTTCTATGTAGGTCACTGCACTAACACTAACTAGGACTACGATGGTTTGATCATGCGCGGCACAGGAATCCTAACATTCCCTCTCTCTCTCTCTCTCAAACACACAGTAGCGCCAGGCCTCCAAATGTTCTCAGCACTGCGAGTGATGATGATAAGCCAGTTACCGATGATCTTTCTGCTTGACCGGCCCCCCGTTTACCAACACATCACCAGGCCGTCCTCAGAGACGACAGGGCGCAAAAATAGAAAGCGAGGCTGAAACATTTATGCACCGGAGGAAAGAAGAGGAAATGTTCCTAGGTGACTTTCAGTGCTACAATACACAGTCCTGTATGATTCAGTATGACTGGCAGACGGTTTCTTGGACAGCGGCTAGTACTCCACAGGATACAGCCATCTCGATTTATGACCGCATTACCAGCTGCTCGGCCTTGGCAGTCGACTTGGTGTTTAGGGATGAGGGTTGAGGAGCACTGAACTCCCTCCTGTGAGAAATAGACTTATTCTTGGAGCTGCCGCACAGCGCAGTGCACCAGTTGCTGGTATCCCAAACACACAACAATGGGCCCTTGTATTGAGCATTATGAACCGTTTCCTTGTAGTGACGCCCATACTGGTTCTGCTGTTCCATCTTGAGAGAGGCAACATGTTGAGCGAATAGCAATGGGATATTGACCAGCCAGTATGGTCCACCTCTGATATGATGCAGTTTGATTGATTACATTTTTATTGTAGAATTGATCTATACCTGATTAGATTCCACAAAAATATGCATAAATATTATTATTAATATCAACTCGGGTTTCAGTGGAGAATTTTAGTGTCCCATAGTCTATTTGTTGCTTTTGACAAGAATACAATTTTAAAAAATTGGCATGAAAATGGTCACATTTCAGGATACTCAAAGTTGGCACTAAATATCTGCAATCGTGAGCTTCAGTCAAAAACAAAATATTGGTACTGGCTTTTAAAAACCCATAGCGGTTGAACCGCATTATGAAGTTCTTACCGTTCTTCAGCACGCTGTCTAATCTCCTCTCTCCTCCTGGAAAATCTCTCCTCATCTCTGTCTGGCCTTGAGACACACAGAGGTATGAAGAGAGAGTGTCAGAATAACTAAGGTTTATATAACATCCACATAAACGCATCTGGAACACGAGTCAGATTAACCACAACAGAATGCAGTTTAGAGGAACATGAAAACAGCGATCTAGAAAGTGCCACACTCGCTTACGGGATATTCTCGTCAAACTGAGCAGTTAGAAAAATATTATGCCACTATGGCGCCCCACTTAAAAAAGAAATGTAGTTCAAATTCCACATTCTCTCAAGCGTGACTTGTATCTGACTCACAAAGCGTCTCTGCTAGAGTGTAGCCTGAGCGACAAAAGAGGAAATTGATGTTCAAAAATAAAGTGAGTCTTTGCTACAGAAACAAGAAGTGTCTTTTTTGATAATTGGATTTCCTAGTTTAATGGAAGTCGCACAAACTAAAAGGTGAAGAAATTAAATTGCCTGGAGTTAAATGGAAAAAACAAGGAAATGCAACTGCAGGATCATTTTAAATGGATGCTCTGTGTGTGTGTTCATAGAGTTTTGGGAACGTTCCATGTCCTTTGATGCCCCCCCCTCCCCCAAGATGATGGACATGACTTACAAGACTGTCAATCTGTGGCAGGCCAGCATGCAGTTGATTGTCTGACATGACATTTTCTTTTTCAAAGCGATCACTGAGATGTTCGCTTCGGCACAATAAGACCACCGCAATTCCACAGGCAATGGTTTCAAGTATAAATATTGAGGTGACTCTCAGCAACAGTAGAGACGGGGTGAACCCTCGATTCATGGATGCTGAACTGTCAACGGTATGCTGGGTTATACTAGTTGTGCAGTTTCCTAACCATTATGCCTTAACCTTTAAGTGCGATTATGATCTTAATATTGTATAATAACATGACATATGAATCAATGGAACAATGTGGGAAAGCACTGAAGGCCAGAGTGTAAAACTGCTGAATCCGGCAACAAGATTAACATATCACACAGCTGGCTAAAACCTGTTCCCACTGGGTTTAGCCTTACACTCTCTCATAACCACTGTCTAGGTATTTCTCTATTCAGAGAACTGCATCCGTGTACTTTTCTCTATGCTGTAAATAAACTGCTTTGCTGAACAAACATCAAGCCATAAAGAGTAACTGAGTCACAATGAAATGAAAATGACTTTTTCATTTTGTTAGATGAATCATTTTTCTCATATTTCTAAGTCAAAATCCCCTATTGCTGTCTGACATGAGTGGCCACATGGTACATTTTTGGGTGTGGCATTTTTGGGTGTTCACCCCCAAAAACCCTTTTTCTCAGCTTGAAAAAAAAATGAAAATTTTGTGAAAGATTATGTGCAAAGCATTTGAAACTTTCTTGAACAGTCCCTCCCCATGTTGTATCCCGCCCAACAAAATACATGTTGAACTATGGACTACAGACACCATTGAAATGCTATATCCTTGTGACTTTTGATCTTACCCTGATTGACGACGTCTCTTGCAGCAACAACAGTAGCAGCAGCAAACGGCAATACTGACGAGGATGGTCCCACCCACGGCGGCCATGGCGATAAGCAGGGCTTCAAAGTTCACTGGAGCAGACACGAGGACAAACACAAAGTGAACATCTGCCATAATCAATCGCTAGGAAAACAAGCTGATACGCATCTGGTGCATCTGGGTTTCATCAAGATGGAAAACACAGTGCCTTTATTTCACCATGCCTTATTTTGGAGTCACATTATAACTGGAAGCTGGAAGTCTATTCCACCTATTTTTCCATCTGTCTACAGCGTTGCACACAAATTGTTGGCCAACGATGCCACCTGCTGAGACTTTAGCAAAACTACGGCTGACGGCATGATAAAAATGAAACCACACACACCATTTCCAGCTAAAACATAACCGAGACTGCATCAGAATGCAGCCAATAAACTTTATGTCTAGGCTATAAACCATTAAAATAGCAGTGTACTGCAAGTGGTGTTTGTTTATCAGTGTTGAGTAGGTTGAGTAAGTTACTGCATTACTGCAATGTGTCACAGTAATATCACTTTTCCCAGTAATGAGTTAGTGTAACAATTTACAATTTCAGTAATATTACAGTTACCTATCAAAAAAATAAGTTGTTACTTTTGTTGCCACCCCTTCTAAATATCAGGTTACAGTTCTATTTTCTAAAAAAAAAAAAAAAAAGGGGGGGGAAAGAAAAATAGAGAAATGGTTGAAAAGTTGACTCTCTCTGGGTGGAAGTAATCCCACTACTTTGATGAGAAATGGTAGATAGGTTTACTCTCTCTGGGTCGAAGTAATCCCACTACTCTGAATCCAGTAAAAGGGCAACAAGCACTTGGTTTCATGATCATTCACAGGAGAGAAAACAGACTTATCCTGATTTTAGAAGGAAGAGAGGATGCAATCACCAGTTTTGGGTGTAAGGGTAAAGTCAAGTCATGTAACAAATTACTGCTACCAGGGAGGGACAAGTAAAGTAAAATTACTTTGAAATGAGGGGCAAGTAATGAGTGATGCGTAACATTTTTGAGTCCAACAGCATTGTTTATGTGACTGGACTATCTTGATTCTTGATTGGCATTAGCTTGGTGCTGAATCAGGGCTGAATCAGAGCCCTTCGCCCCCCATGTACTCAGAGGCCCAGTAGTTCAGCCAGTAGGGAGTCTCTGTCTAATCAACAGCCAAGGTAGGGACAGGGGGGTCACAGCAATCAGCCTTCTGGTATTCACTCACATACTTCCAAGTGTACTTCATTTCATCTTTGCAGTGTGCTGCCTGAGAGGCCACTTACAAGTTTGGGGACAGATGGGCAAACTGTAGTTGGGGTTTCCACCGTGGTCCTGATGTGAAATCCCCTGACTTTATCACGACTTTCCCGAACTGAGTCACCACTATCTAATGTAATGAATGTGTGAAACATTCTGCATTCTGCTATATTCCTGAAAAGTGACCCATTTGTGAAATTCCCTGACCTCCCTGGAGAATTTATCAAATACCCTGACTGGAATACATCCCTCAAAATCCCATGGTGTTCCATATTCCCATAAGCCTGTGTAGCAGAAGGAACTCTGTAGGCCGGGAAAGGCACATGGGCACAAGCGCTTTAACAGACACGGTCGATACCAGTGACGCATACAACTTTTACATTCCCCAAGCAGAAATTGATCTGCCGTGGTCTACCATGCAATAATTTCCTTCCACCACACATTTAATGTGAATGATCACTACCCTCTTCCAAAACCGAACACACAATATAATATTTCAAATAAAGACATAAGTTGCATAAAGGTCTATAGGTGAAGGAATATGTTCTGGGCTGTATGCAAAAATTCAAGACAATAAGAAATTCTATTTAATTTGATTTTGAGACACATTCACACCAATTGTTGGTCAAAAATTTCCTCATACCACCTCAACCCATTTTTTTTTCTTCTCCTGTGGAAAACACTGTACAGTACAACACAAACAGGATTGACCGAATTCTTGGAGGAAAGTGAAAACAAAAATGCAGGCATGGGACTCTCGTCTTTCCTATCATATGACTCTCTGATCAACTCACCCCAACACACTCCCCAGCGTGCATGGGACAACTTGCACACAGCCGGTGGAGGCAGCACCCAGCTCACTGGGTACTGTGTGCAAGTGTTGTTGGTGAAGCACCACAGACACTGCAAAGCACACAAAATACAACAAATCAAATCCTTACATCTTATATTTCTATTTCTGTGACACATTGCTTCTTTTATACACAAATCAAGGCATTATACACACAACTGTGCCATCATTTTCAACAGCCAACATTGTGGCAAACGTCATCACCGCAGCCTATCAGCAAATGTACACACCTCAGAATAAAACTGAACTTTTACGAACTCTTATCGTCTTCTGGTGAATTCGGCATGTAAATAATCCACCAAGCAACACTTTCATTTTAATAACATCCCAACTTAGAATTGGTTCACTCACTCCCAACACTGTGCATTTCAGTAGGAAGCAGACTGTAGGTGTAACAGGTAAATTAATTCTAAAATATGAGATTGTTATTTCTTCTATAAGTATTTCTTCGTGTTATGTGTGCGCCGAAGTGACTAGCCCTACAATTCGTTTAAGGTCAAATACTGTTGTACGTGTACGAGGTGTGTGCGTTTGCCGACAAGCGGGGCATCGTTATATTCGTTTGGCGGCACGTTATCGAGCTAAGGTCATATCTAACAGTTACTGGCTATAAACCTGGGCTTGTTCCTGGCAACCTTACCTGGGCGTTTCGGACACACGAATCGCACTCTAAGTGGGCAGTGCAGGCTGAAAAAACAGACATAAACAGACATTTAGTTCCTCAAAGAGTTGCTAGCCTGACGGACAATAAAGTCGTGATGACTGGGGTCAGCTGCGATTGAACTGTTGATATCCAACGGTGACGCATTTAAATAATACTAGCGTTACCTATCTAGTACTAGGAAGTTAATAAACTAGTACTAATCTTACTTGCGCCATGCGTACATTATCTTACTCATACAGTAAAATGTTTACACACATGGTAAGATATTTGTCTGTAAATAAAGCCACTACTCAGGCAGTCGGTACGGTTCTGTTGATGCATTTTGCTTTTTTTAAACAAATATAATATTATCTTACGCGTCGGTGGTGGTGGTGATGTGGCTTGGCATTCCGCCTGGCTAATGAAGCTATACAGTACGACAGCAACAAACGCCGAAATGATCACTCTTTGTCTCTCCGTAGTGAATTTATTCATCGTTAAAATTATGGAACAACAGCTAATTAGCGTAATTCTGTTTTTAAAAATATATATAGTTCGCTCGTCGACTACGGCCGCTAGCCTTAGCAGTTTTAGTTCAACGATTGCACTCTACTTTGTTTTGCTCAAGGTTTGTTACTTCCTGGATATTATATGGTTAGCATGTTTTGAAGTCACGGCAGCCCGAGCGGGAGGAGTTATATATTATAAAATGATTCTTTATGCAAAAGATGAATAACCACCCATTCGGTTTGGCTTGTGTATAAAAACATATGCACCCAATATTCCAGGGGCTCCCCTTGTTGCCAGGTTTCTTTAATATTATCCCCCTATTGGTGTCAACGTTTTGCTCTGTTTTTAAGGAAATAATTGTCTGAGAATTGGTGACTTAAATTGCACACCTAACCTGCTCCAGAGCATGTTGTGTTCAGGCTATCGGATCCAAAAGAATAAAAAGCCCGACTCCTCACCTATCCTATCAATTCTCTGCAAAAATGTCATCATTCCGTCATTCATACGTTTTAACAAACTTTATAGCAAAAAATCCATTTACAAAACCACAAAAAGCATTGCATTCAAATGACAAACTATACAGAGTGATTCTATTGAATTAAGGGCTCTTCACAGGTGTTTAGAGACCAGCAGATCCCCATTGATTTCCCTGATGTTTTATTATGTCAGAGATATAATAAATATGTCAGCTATTTTCATTTATGTTCTTTATTG
This sequence comes from Gephyroberyx darwinii, assembly GCA_900660455.1. Taxonomy (NCBI): domain Eukaryota; kingdom Metazoa; phylum Chordata; class Actinopteri; order Trachichthyiformes; family Trachichthyidae; genus Gephyroberyx; species Gephyroberyx darwinii. Next base: position 30,040 of record CABFOQ010013682.1, on the reverse strand, counting down.
TGACAGTAATACAAAGTTTTATAATGTGGTTGGTGTTGGCGGAAGAGAAAGAGGAAGTTGGATTTTGTTTTTTGTTGACCTGGACTGTGTTCACTGTGAATCATTATAGATAATTTGGCCTGTACATGCTCAGAATGGTACCCTTGTTTTGTTAGGTAGGGTCCTATCATAGAAGGTGAGGGGAAAGTCACAGAGAAAAGCAAAATAAATATAAGGAATGAAGATCAGTGGAAATGGAGAGGGAGAAGGTGGAGGAGGAGGAAAGGAGGGCAAGAAAAGGTAAGGGTTGAAAAGGATGAGAACGGAAGGAGGTAGTTCAAGTGAGCCGGAAAGTGAAGACAGCGAAGTAGAGGAGCAGATGCCAGAAAGACATTATTAGTCATTATAAGGTTCACTGAGGAGGGTGGTGTAGGTAAAATTCATCCAGTAAGGTTAATTAGAGCACTTAATAATCAAGTTGGAGAGATCAAAGAGATGGGAATTTATTAATGGGCTGTATTGATGACACTCAGATGATTCAAGCGCTGGAACTGAAAGAAGTTGCAAATTTTAAGGCATTAAAATCTGTGAGGGAAGGGGTTACGAAGGCCAGATGGTGTAGAGGAGTGATACCTCTGAGTGTTAAAATGGAAGAGTTTAAGGTTTATTTGAAAGCTGATATGCCGATAATAAATGTTAAAAGATTGACAAAGGGAGTTGAAAAGAAAGAGAGCGAAACTGTCCTGGTGGAGAGGAAGGAGGAGAGGTGGAGAGGTGTTACCAAAAGTATTTTAGTATATTAGTATTTTAAAGAGAAAAGGAGATGTGCAAGGTGTGGATGGATGCCCAAAGATGAATGCCCAAAGATAGTACAACAGACTGAGTTGCAAAATAGAATCTCTTATGCAGAAGCATTGCAGGTGGTTGAAAAGAGAGAAGTAGTAGGGAGTGGGATGGAAGTGACCTGGGCAAGGAAACCTTGAACAATCAAAGAAAGAGACAGTGTGGGTGGTGGCAAGCATATGTAGTAGTTCGTCAGGACAGGAAAGAAGAGGGAGGAGGAGGATGTGCCACATTTATAAGACGAGGTATATCATCCGGAGTGCTTGGGAAAAGTAGTAGTACAGTTGTGGTTTAGAGAAGGAGAAGTGGTGATAATTAACTGTAACAATCCTTGTAAAAAGCTAGTTGGATAGAATACTAAGAGTAGAGGGTGAGGACAGACGCAGAGTAGTGTGGTGTGGAGGTTTCAATGCCTGCAGTACTCTTTGGGGAGGAAGACAAACAGATATAAACGGTCAGGTAATTGAGCTGTTTCACAAAAACCGGCGTGTCTAAATGATGGAAGAGGGACCAGAATATACGTTCAGGAAACAAGTCTATCCTCGATCTGACACTGGTGTCAAGTACTATAGCTAGTATTAGTGATAGCTGTGAGCTGAATCAACTATAGGGAGTGATCACTATCCAAAAGTAGAGTTTCAGGAGATGGAGTGGGTAAATGGATATTTGATATGGCTGACTTGGTTGGATAGTTGGAATAATAATCTGTGCAACAGAATAATAATCGCTAACCTAAAACTAGGGGGAGGATGAAGAGGAAGGCAGTGTCTTGGTGAAGGGAAGCGTGTGGTGAAGCAGTAAGAAGTAGTTATAGGGCTTTGAGATTATTAAAGAGAACTCCCAATTATCAGCATCTCATTGAATTTAAATAAGCACTGGCTCTGGCAAGCAAAGATATCAAGAAGAGATTGGGACTACCCAGTATTACGGTGTGAGGATGAGATAGCGGTATCTGACAAAGAGGAAGTGATGGTAAATGATGGTAAAGACATTCGTTCAGGTCCATAGCTCAGGTAATCTTTGTGAGGAAGGAAGAAAAAGAAGAAGAGAAAGAACTGAGAGGCAACATTCTGGTTTGCTAGATGGATGATTTGATTGATGATTTGATTGATGCCCCATTTGAAAAGAGCTATAACAGAGCTGAATACAGAATGACTTCCCCAGGTTATATCATGTTAAAACATTTCAAAGAGGGGGCATTACTTAAGGTCTTGAGTCTATATAACAAAGTGTGGGATGAAGGAAGATTAAAGTTTTGGAAGGAAGCAATAGTGATCCCTATTAGGAAATCAGGGAAAGATCCAGTCAAACCTACCGGCTATAGACCTATAGCACTTGCACACATATGATTATGAAACATATGATAGCAGAGAGGCTAATGTATTATCTAGAAAAGAGAGGAATGATAGCTAAGTAGCTTTAGGAAACCATGGATCCCTTTATATGCACAAGTCAATGACGAATCAGTGATAGCAGTATTTTTTGATGTTGAAAAAGCCTATGATATGCCATACAAGTGAGAATTGGAGCAGAACTTTCAATGGAACACGTCAAGGCAGTGTGATCAGTCCTTTACTGTTCTCCATCAATAATAATAATAACTTTAATTTAAGACTGCCTTTCAAGGTACCCAAGGCACTTAACAATAGACGAGAGAAGAACTAGAAACTAAAACAAAAAACAACGAGGTTAACAAGTAGGAAGACAATAAGACAAACAAAGGACAAAAGATAAAAAGGCAAACAAGCAGAGGGCCACAAGTCAGCAGCTGGGTCCAAAGGCCTGGCTGAAGAGGAAGGTGGACCTAGCATTGCAGATCTCCACAGGGAGTGAGTTCCAGAGGGTGGGGGCAGTCACTCTGAAGGCTTTGTCCCTGAGAGTCCGCAACCTGGTGTGGGGGGTGATGAGCAGTCCTGTGTCAGAGGAACGGTGATTTCAGGAAGGGTTGTAAGTTGAGAGAAGGTCCGATAGGTACTGGGGAGCAAGGCTCCATTGCAATAGTCCAGAGGTGGTGATGGTGGTGGTGGTGGAGGTGATGAAGGCATGAATGAGGGTCTCTGCCACAGAGTCGGTGAGTGAAGGCCGGAGTCTGGAGATGTTCTTGAGGTGGTAGAAGGCAGATTGTGTGACAGATTTGATATGTGCCTCAAATGACAGAGTGGAATCGAAAATAACACCCAGGTTGCGGACTTCTGAGGAGGGGAAGATGGAGCAGCCGTCGATGGTCAGGACAAGATCCCCGACCTTCCAGAGCAGTGCCTTGGAGGCCACAACCATGGGCTCAGTTTTATTAGTGTTGAGTTTCAGGAAGTTGGATGACATCCAGACTTTTAAATCGTGCAGGCAGTTGACAAGGGACTGGGGAGGGAGCTGGGTCCCTTGTAATGATATATTTTCCCAGAGTGCAGCAAGATATAGGAAGATCTCTTTCTGCAGATGACGGTGCTTTATGGAAAAGAGGAAGAAATATTCAGTATACTGGTGAAAAAGATACGAGAAGCAATTTGTAAGGTTGAGCAATGGGCGAATGATTGGGGGTTTAGGGTTTAGAGAAAACTCAGATAATATTCAGACAATATTCTAAAGAGTCTCTTCCTACCAAGGGAGTATTACAAAAGCACTGGGAACATGGAAGGACTCAGAAATCTAGTTTTGGGTGGATGGGAAACATTCTTGCAGAGGAGATTGGAGTGTTTGGTGTTAGTTAGTGTTAGTGATCCCTAAGGTGGCACCATGGCTGCTCGCATCTCTTGTGATAGATGTGTACTTGCTAGTACATGGAGTTGAGAAAGAGACAGAGAGGTGAAATTGACCTGGTATCCACCTTCTATAATCATGTTGAATCAGAATATCGAGAGCATTTACAAATATACACAGATGGATCTAAGGAACCGGAGAAGAAGCTTACAAGGGTATAAATGGCTCTTCAGTGGGTTGAGGCTGAAAACCCTGAAAAGGTGCTGATATGTTCAGATTCATACTCTGTTTGATGAGTATGAGATCCTTTAATTTGAGCAAGATCTCGTTTGAAGTCCTCCACATATACTATACAGCTTGGTATTCATGTAAAGTTCATGTGGGTCCAGCTCATGTTGGTTTGAGAGGCAATAAAGCGGTCGACACTCGTCTTGCAGAGAAGGGAAATTGATTTACATGTTCCGCTAAGCAAATCAACAGGAAGTGTCTGGAGGAAAGCAACACAGAAATGACAAGAACACTGGGATAGTGAATTGAAGGGAAGACATTTCTATCATCTCCAGAACAAGGTCAATATAATGAAAAATGAAATAGGAGAGAGGAAGTAATAATGACATGGTTAAGACATGGGCATAGCAAGCTGAACAAAACTCTAAAGCTTATTGGGAAACAGGTTTATGCGATCAGTGACAGGTAGAGGTTATAACATGTTATAATTCACTGCAAGAAATACGCTCTGCTCTCCGCTATGTTTTGCCTGAGCGAAGCACTAGCACCGTGCTAGCCTAGCCTAGCCTAGATCTACACACTGTGAGACCGATCAACCAATGGGAGTAAGGGGAAACCATAACCAGCTCTGATGGACCGCCCCCCTCATTGTCATAGGGACAGGGAAATACAGAAATAAATAAATAGGGAAAAGAATATATGATAATTATAATAATAATAATAATTATAAATGCATT
>CABFOQ010013682.1:9060-25326 GCA_900660455.1 Gephyroberyx darwinii | reverse complement strand
TGTGTGCATTCATGCATTATTTTATTTATTTCTCTCTCTCTCTCTCTCTCTCTCTCTATATATATATATATATATATATATATATACACACATATATACACTGATTAGTTGATTTTATTTTTATTTTTTTTATTTATACATTAATTCATTTATTTATACTTTTGGCTCTCCATAAAAACATGTCTCTCCCCATCCATATTTATTGCTGCAGATTTGTCACTTTGTGTAGACTACCATCCCCACCTTGTGGTGAATGTGAGCCATTGGCAATAATGTTGCTATGGACATGACTGCAGATTAGCAGATTAGACTGCAGACTAATGTAAACATATAGTGCGAGAGATGAACAGATGTGCAAGAGATGAGCAGTTGTCACACTATATGTTTCCAGGAGGATTCTTGGTGTGAGGAGTACAGTGTGGGAAAATAGAATGTTTGGGTATAACATGGAGCAGTTACTCGCACTATAAAGGCTAAAAGAGGGTTAGTGTGTCTTGTGTTTTAGTAGGAGATACAGAGGGCGGGGGGGTTGCTGGTGTTTGTGTGTGTGTGTGTGTGTGGGTGTGAGTGACAAATTCTGAATTATTCTTGAATGCCTAACCTTGAGGAGAGCTATGTGTGCAACCTTGTACCAGGTGTGTGTGTGCGTGTTGCTTTGTGTGTGCATGTGCATGTACACAGGTGTTAGTGTGAATAACTAATGGCAGTAATGTGACGGGGAGTGAAATCATCTTTTTGTGTCATATTTACAAAGATCACTCAGTATTCATCTAAACAGGCTGTCACGTGAGAATTTTCTCCAGGCCCAGGAACATCAACGTTGGCTGTATGACAGAGGGGCACAACTGAGACCATTTTCACCGGGAGTGAAAATTTTGCACACAGACTCAAGGCCAGAAAAGAGGTGGCTGGTTACTACCGGAGGTTCATTCTGGCCTTCTCGGAACTGACTCCCTTGACCGACCGGAAAGGGTGTATCAGATCCAGTCCAGAGGTGTCAGCAGGCGTTTGAGAGTTAAATTAGCACTCTGTGGGGAACCAGTATTGCATACACGTGACTTCTCTCTCACTTTCTGCCCCGCTGCAGTGGCATGAAAGATACCAGCACACGGATCACTTGTTGGTACCTGACCCTTCAGCCATAGGTCAAGGGAGCAGATGGTGGTGGCTGACTTGAGGCACTGGCTGGATGCCAGGGATTGTCAGTTATCAGGCTGGTAGGCTGGTTCTCCCTGCATCCAACACTGGCTGCAGTCAATTAAGGCTAATTGGACTAACTGCAGCCTGGAACTGATTTACCGGTCTGTTAGCAGCAGGCGCTCCGACCTGAGAGACTAAGATGAAAAGCTAAAGACCTAGTAGCCTGTCTCTATCTGTCACAACCCCAAGGTAGCAGGCTGCTACTGAGACTAATGGAAATCTGGGGGTTACAAAATAGACCCTGCACAAACCGATAATCTGGTTTGCTTGGCTTTCTGTTTGGAAGGATCGGGGTTTTCAACACATACACCTTGTTGTAAAAGAACGAAAACAGACTTGGTGCCTGCAACTGCTTCAGGCTTAAGAAGATATTTTGGGACTCTGGGCAATGGTCTACTAGGGTCAACAGTGATTGTTACAGGTTCAGCAGCAAGTATACAACCCACATCGTTTGGATGTTGGACCCACTGGGGCTCCAGCAGCACTCACAGCACCGAGGATTCTTTGTTTCACTTCCTCACGCTCACAGGAGTACCAATTTTACTCATCATCATTGAAAGGCATGTCTCTTCCATTTTATCATGAGGTGCATCTAAGAAGATTCCATAAGGATGACACAATTTAGTTTGGACAATAAATCCCTAACAAATTTACAGGCATGATTCAGACATGATGAATGGATGGTCTCCAGAATATGAGAGCCCTTTGTCATTGTCAGTGAGAGGGCCTAATGGGTTTAGATACAGGATGTATCATTGGAATACCTGCAGCAATTGTTCTGACATTCTTAGAGGAAAGAGGCAGATGGCATTTAGATTTGTCAGGGTTGATGGATGATACTGAAGCACCTGTGTCAACCAAAATGATAATGGGTTTATTTCCTACCTTCAGTGTAAGCATGGGTTGATTTTCACCTTTGACAATTTACATTAGAGGGGCTTGAGTCTGACGTGTCAGTGTCCTGACATCCCTATTGTCTTTTACTTTGTGCGTGCTGATTAAATGGATTGTGTGGTGCAGCAGAAACAGGTGGTGCAGAAGGTATAGCAGGTGGACCATGGATTTGTATTCTTTAAGGGCACTCCTTTACCCAATGTACAGGCTCAATGCAGTAAAAGCCACTAGAGGCAATTTTTTATTTAAGGTCCACGAATTTTACACAAGGTCAGGGGTCCGGAACAATGCCAGCAAAACACACCAACATAAATCGACGTCCATAACCTGTCCATAGCATAACTAAAAGCACACACATTCAATAGTACAGTATGGTGGCTTGAATCAGTGGGAGAAATGGTACTGTTTGCCTATAACCAATACCTTGAACGTGGGCACAAAATGTCCAGCATTAGCAATTAGCAATAATGTTTGCAGGTCACTGACTGACTGACTGAGAGTGACAACTCGTTGTCATAGCAATGACATTAGGCTTTGTGTAATTGGACCAGAGTGAACGTATCCACAGGCACCTCTGACACCCATTTGACAACATATTTAAGATTAGCCTACTAGATAGCTAACATACAGGAAGCAAATGGTCATGGTCATTTTCTGTGACAACAAGGCTACTGTAACATCATGAATAAAGGTTGATTTTCAGTCTATCGTTGTTTGGCAATGTTTGGCTAACTACGCAAAACATTGCTGAAGGAAGGTGCCCACTTGATAACCCCAATGATATGCCACGTAGTGCTATTGGCTAGAGTACCTTGGCTAGCGAATGGTGCCACCTGACAAATGATGCTGTAAATTTATGACTTATGATATCTGTGTGGCAGACTGGGGGGAGGGTGTGGGTGAAGCGTAGGCTGGATGCAGGAGAGAGTTGAGTCAGTGGACTAACTCTCTCTGTATCCAGCACCAGATGCGGCCAATTAAGGCCGATTGCAGCCGGGTCCTTTTAACCTGCATGTGTGAACGGAAGAGTCAGAGTCAGAGTCAGAGTGAGAGTCTGAGCTAGTCTGAGCTATTGAGTTTTACAGGAGAGTGGAGAGAGACGAGTCAGACTGGATGGAGCGGAGAGGGAGCAAGCCCATCAGCAGCATCCCGGAGGATGCAATCGGGGGCAGACCTGGAAGAGCTGCCCAGTTGGGCTTGGAGCTGGAAGCCTGGCAGACTGGCAGTTTATTGCTCTGCGGCTGACTTACTGGGTAGGATCGGGTTGTTTATTGCTGTTGCCGTTGACTCTCCACTCCTGCCTTTGTCTGTCGCTGCCCGGTTGTAGCTAGCTATGCTACAATCTGCTAGGGTGTTAATTTATTGGTCTTTTGTATCATTCTTATAACATTTGAATTGGGCTTCTATGAGTGTCAGCACTGGAGTATGACACAAGGGATAGTAATGGCAACATCATTATTATTACCCCAGGTTTCAATGGAGAGTTTCAGAGTCCTGTAGTCTAATTGCTGTTTCAGCGGATTTTCCACCTGACAGGAATAAAATTATCAAGGAAACACAGAATACGCTTCTTTTTTTTTTGGTATCAAAAGGGTCAAATTGGCTTTGTAGTTTCAATATAAACATGTATGGTATCAATATTGGCCTTTAAAAACCTGTATCAGTCTAACACTATGGACAAATTCAAGGTTAAATTCTATTCTTTACATCATGAAGTTAATTAAGTTTCTCTGATGGTAGGTGCTGCTGGAAGAGACAACGTATGTTATGAACATGCCTTATCAAAAGAGCAATGAATTCCCTCTAAGGTGATGTGTAACTTCTTTCCCTCATTACTATATTAATTTCTTTACTATATGGGCAGTACATATCAGCAGCCTCATTCCAAAAATAACAGTAGCGGCCTTCAAAAGCCTATATCGGTCAAAGCCTAGTTTCTATTAATCCTATCTTTTGTGTTTTGATAGCTGACAGAAGTGATTAATTTGCTCACATACAACATATCTGATTTTCAGAGGTGTGGTAAACCAGCATCAGTTGGTTATACTATATTGGGTATTGTACATTCTAATTCTAGAAACCAGAGTCAGCATCTCTTAGCTGTTGACCAATATCATCCATCATGGCCAAGTTCTGCTTCTACAAAGTCAATTTGACTGAGTTTTTCCAACTCTTGAGTCAACTTTTAATGGTCCTAATAGTACTTTACTTGAATTGAAATAGTCTTGCAAAGCAATACAATCTGTCATCTGCTATGCCCTTTTTTCTCTACTGTTCATTTGGGAACCTAATAGGTGAAGGATAATGAGGGCGTAATGATCTGTCTGGATGACTGAGTGAATGTTGGAACATACCACAGATATCAGCAACACTGTCTGTGTGGATGCTACTACCTTTTCATAGAGAGACAAAAAGCCAGTCTGCCGAGAGAGAAGATTTATGACTAAAGATTCAATTTTGAAAAACATAAATTTAGCTAAAGAAAAGGTTCATTCTTAAAAAATATAAATCTCACTCAATCAAAGTTGAATGCTAGAACGTTTGGTCTGATTTCAGAGGAACTCTGGACTCTTTACTAGCAAGTCTCACAAGAGATTACTGTGATCAAACTAGAATATAGACACCATTCAATGTGTCAGTCTTGTCAACCGCAAGTGACGGGACCGACACTTGTTTGTCTTCAAATCAGTATCGGCCTTCAAAAACTCATCAGTCGAACTCTAATGCCTTCGCTCCGAATCCTACAGGGAGCACCATGGGTGGGCAGCCACAGTTGGGAATGCTATTAATTAAGGGAGTTAAGCTGCACAGAAATTTTTCAACTATACGGTTAACTGCTTTTATATGAAGGGTATGCATGATAGTTCTGGCTTCCTTAATCTTCTCCTGAATTGTCCTTCTTGGCAGCCTTGAAAGAGTGTGTTGTGTACTGCCACTCAGTGCACAACAAGACACACTGCGATTAACAGGGCAATGTGGTAATGATGACTGATGGCTGAGTTCAGAATAAGGTGATCAGTTTTGTGACATGATATGAGCTGTGAGCATTTATCCTACACACATGTCCATTAGGGTGAGACTGTAATTACAGCACTTTATAGAAAAAAAGCTTACAATTTTGCTTTGTACAGGAGCTAGTCATGTCCATAGCAACATTATTGCCAATGGCTCACATTCACCACAAGGTGGGGATAGGAGTCTACACAAAGTGGCAAATCTGCAGCGATAAATATGTAAGGGGAGAGACATGGAAGAAGTCAGGAGAATGGGGAAAGTGTGGTGATCAACTGAAGCATCCATTTTTGACAAAATTGAGTGCACTCTCCTCTAACATGTTCATGACTGACAGACACATCATGTAGAATTACAGTAGTGCACAGTTCAACAGTATGACGCACGTCTCTCTGCAGAAATCCAACCCATCCACCTGCAGTGTGCCTCCTCCGGCTGCATCTGCCGAATGCAGCGTAAGTAACAAAGCCAGTATTCATTACACCTGTAGAGGAAAAATTCAACAAAGGATGATGTAGCTCTCAAATTGCTATGATAATTCCTCTAATTATGGACTTAATTGATGTATTTAGCTTAAAATTGCCTTGAGATAGCATGTTTTGAATGGCCCGATAACCGCTTCATAATGCCTTAGCTCTGAATCTGACTACTGATAGTATAATTCAGAGCTTTAGTATCATACCAACTTTGTGCAATTTTTTTGTTATAGAACTACATGTTATTCTGTAAACTTTCAAATCAAAAAAGAATCACAGCTTTCAACTGGATTCACCTGGTCAGCCTATTTCATGGGAAGAGCAGGTTGCCGTCATCTTTCGTCCACTCATTGTAAAAGCTTATTTAACACATTTCAATTGCGCAATTGTTCATAAAAGCTATAAAAGGGAGCTCCAGTTCCTACGGTCTGTATAGCCTGAGGCAAGATGTCATATGCACAGGAGTTCACCAAAGAAAAACAACTTGTAAGGGTGTCTATGTCATACCAGTCTATTTTCAAGCTGCACAAGGCATCTATGCACTTTGGTGGGCCCAAATGGCAGTGAGACGTAACCTGTACGGTGATGTCAGCAAATGTCTTCTTCTTAGTGTCTGGTGTGGGTGGGGGTCGGGGTGGAGGTGGTGAAGAGGAGGAGGTTGGTCCAGCCATCGCTCACTCACTTTTGAATTTCACTCTTAAAGCTGTACTAGGGAACTTTGGCACATCAGCAACCGTTTAAAAAGTTTGAAATGGAATACCCAGAAATTGTGCAAGATGTTGTCGGTAAATTGAACACAGAGCGCTTATGTTTACCAAGCCGGCTCGTCTGTGATCACTTCATGCCAAAGGATGCCAAAGGGAAGAAAGAGACAAAAGATCTAATGTTGGTGAATTCGGCTTTCTCTAAGTTATCGGAGACACTTTTGGATTTCACCTTTTAAGTTTTGCTTTCATCACTTCCTGTGTGGCGAAGATTTCCAACTAGTGTCCATATTGATAACAGAATTTAATTTGGGAAAATAAGGTCGGGATGGGACACCCTTCTCTGTTGCCGTCCCACTTCATGATTTAGGCTGATAGGACTGCTGGATTTTTCCATACAAATCTTGTATAGTGCACCTTTAAACCCCCCCAAAAACGCCTTTTTCTTAGGTACTGTCTTAATGCAGCTTGTCACTATGATGTGATAATTAGTGTAGAGTAACAGGTAATATGTGGAGGGGTTTTTGTTGCTGGAATGGTGAGGTCAGTAAAGGGAGGGTAATACAGGCACATGAGGTCGGCTGGTAAAGCCTCGGCCACGCTAAGACCTGCAGTCTGCAGCACATTCCCAATTCCACAGTCATCAGTGTGCAGACCATGTGACCCCTACCCCCTTCGTTTTCTTCTCCTCCCCTCCCCTCCTCTCCTGCTGTGTGTCTCCCTCTCTCTCCTTCTCCTCTGGCTCAGTGGTGTGTTTCCAAGAGATAAGACCCTTGCTCATTTCACACATGAGCAGAGTGGAGTTGGGTAAGGCTGTGTGTGTGCGTGTGTGTGCATGTACTTGTGTTTGTGTCCGCATGTGCATGTGTGTTCATACTTATGTGTGTGCTGAAGGATAGAGGAAAAGAAAGCAAGTATAGACTCTGACTTCAAGTTTTCCCTGCTTGCTGCTGCTTTACCTCTGCTTTTTGAGGGGATGATTGGTACATCCACCACACCTACCTGACAGAGGGTGAAAGCACTGTTACTCTGTTAATTTGCACAACATTCAACTCATAACTCTAGACCTAGTCGTAGGCCATCGTTTTTTTTTGCGTTGCACCATGGAAACTGTGGGGCGGCTGTGGCTCAGTGGTAGAACAGGTTGCCCACTGATCACAAGGTTGGCAGTTCGATGCCCAGCTCCTCCTGTCCGCATGTAGAAGTGTCCTTAGCCAAGACCCCAAATTGCTCCCGATGGTCAGGCCAGCACCTTGCATGGTAGCTCACTGCCATCGGTGTGTGTGAATGGGTGAATGAGAGGCATATATTTTAAAGCGCTATATAAATGCAGCCATTTACCACTTAACTTGCAAAACATGTTCTTTTTCAGACTAACTACCAAAAGTTTTATACCTAAGTGCATCAACTTAGGGAACAAATAACACCTATATACTGTAATTTGGTACAACTAAGCTATTAAACAGTGTTTTCTGGCCTCTGATTTATTTGTGAATCATGGTGAAAAACGACTTACCCCCGCAGTGAACTGGTCTCATCGGAGACAGCGAGAGAACGCTGAGAGACGACACGTGGAAGGAAAGTTATTCATGCAAATACAGGCTAATGAAGAGTTAGCGCCGTCCTCAGAGGAGCCCCTTTGTCTCTCTCCTGCTTTTCTGAAGGTAGCTTGGCAGGGAGGACAGGCGCTCACTTTCAGCGCTGTTCATTTGCACAGACAGTCGTCCCCCCCCCCCAGGAGCAACAAGGAGGCGTCGCTGTCGAGGAGACTCTTAAAACAGATTTGACTGGTCTGCTTGGCCTGTGCTGCAGTAGCTGTCTCATTCTTGGGCTGCCTGTATTGGATTGGATCGACCCTCACTGTCAAAGCGGGCAGAGGTATTTGGAAAATGCCTCAACTTATTTCTTTCTTTCTTTTTTTTTGGCCATGATTTATTTATGGGATTTCACAAAATTAAGTAAAACAAAACTGAATAGAGAAATATGTGCAGCCAACATCAAACAACATACAAAAACAAACAGAAGTGTGTGTACAAAATTAAAGGGCAAAGAACAGAGGAAAAAAACAAAACGCACACATACACACATATATGTGAGACACTATGTACTATTGATGTATGATATTAAAATATTGGCCACATATAGTACCAAAGATTCAGTGCAGTATAGTGAGGGAAGACACTCGGTCAGCAGGGGGCAGAGTCGAGCTGGACACTGTTAACATGCTTAAGAAAAGGCTGTCATAGTTATGCCATTTGCCATTTTTATATTACATTTTCTGTCTGAGCCACGCAGGGAGTACTTAATCTTTTCCAGTTTTACAAAGAATAGGCCGTCTTTTATCCAAAGGGTGCGAGAGGGTGGACGAGGGCTTTTCCAGTTAACCAAAATGAGACGCCTTGCCCACAGAGTTAGAAAAACCAACGGATTGTTAAAACGGCCGGGCAGTAAAGAGCCCGCTGGCAAAACACCAACTGTGGGAGAGAAAGAGAGTCCAAAATAGATTTCCAGCGTGAAAACAGGAAACTACCAGGCCAGAACATGTGGAAGGAGATTTGCTGGACACTGATGACACCTATCGCAATCTGGCGGTCGATGCCAGGATAAATAAGTGCGAGGCCACTCTTAGACCAGTGCACCCTGAGGATGACCTCACATTGCAAAACTCCACGTCGGGTGGATGTGAACGAGGTATGAACTCGGTCCAATATCACGTACCATGTCTTCAACTCAACATTTTTAAGTCCAAATGGCACCCCTTTCATGGAATGTCTTATGTACAGGCATGTAGCGGAGGGCAAACCCACCTATACTCAGTTTACCCACCTTTTCATTCATGGAGTTAGAGTTTATCACCTTTTTTAGGCTGAATTTTTAAAAAACTTTTTTTTTTAATTAAATCAATTAATATACATCATATTAAGTAGTACCAGACTGATGTAAGTTATATGAGGGTAAGATATTTAATGGAGAAAGCATAATTAACTGTTTTCTGACAATATGAATTTTGTTCATATGTTCATATTGGTGGTTGTTTGCCGTATGAGAGGTGAAAGTTTACCCTCCTTATCACATCATACTCCAGACTCCCCGGTTGCTGTTGTGGCATGCTTACTCCTGCAACAGAATAATACCCCCCCCCGGATGCTCACAAGTCTCAAATGTTAGAGGGACAAGCTGAGTCAAGTCTGGGCCACACCATGGTTATTTCTAACAATGCACAGCCAGCTGATTACTTCATTCTTAGTCTTATTTAGCTATTAGTAGATCAGGCATTGGTTGAATACAATGCTAATGTAGCTTAAATGGAGGTAGGAACCACAAGTGTACATAATTACTTAATCCATTATTCTGCTCTGCAATATGAAAATACATACCGAAAGCTCTTAAAAGTCCCTTGTAACCAAGTGCTTCTACAAATGGAGCTGCAGCTGATTCCACACCGCCGCTGTGTTTGTCGTGTCTTGTCAAGTTAAATGGACATAACGCTCCACGTATTTTATACAATGCAACAATACCATTGTCCGTGAGTCACTAATGTAGAATCCGAGCAATGGCTGGAGTCAATTTGTACGCGACTAAAGTGTGATTTGAGTGTGAGTCACAAACTCAAGTCCCTCTCCCTGGTATCAGCAGGTGGGTGGACACTGGGTTTCACTGAGTGCCTGACAGTTTCCTGACAAACACAAGCTTTCTCTCTCGCTCACGGCTCAAGTAGAATATAGCAATTCAATCTTGGGTTATATTAAGAAGCGCCTATGTACTTATTACAGAACTGCCACAGTGAAGCTGTCTCCACTAAGCTAGGAAGGATGACTATAGTGCGTATCGGCGCAATCATACACCCACGGAGGGTTATATTGAAGTTATCTTCTGGTTAGTGGAAAATATTACTTCTCAGCAGCTCTGCACCAACTGTAGTGCCTCCCTCCTTGCTAGAACAGATCAGTATTAGTCATCAGTTTAGTAATTAAGGCCATGTAAATCATCCAATGAATTATAATGATTTGTTAGAAAAGTTGCATTGTATATGGCACATACAGTAAAAACAATTGTTTTTACCATGCAGTCCTTATTTAATCAAAACTAGCCATTCTGTAATTCATCAATTCTCTCTTCATCAATTACATATGTTTTTTAGAGGAAATTGTAAAGGTGGTGAAATGAAAATAGTTTAAAGCAAATTAGTGCAGGTGCAAAAATAAGTGAACCTCCTCTTGTATTAATTAAATCAACAATCAGGTGGTGAATAATTGGGTATGAAGTTAACCAATTAATGGTCAGATCTTGGTGGAGTTACCATAAATACAGGTGAGAAACCTTGTCAGTTTGGTGTTACCATGCAGGAGACAGAAAATCACTATGCTGTGATCTAAGGAGACCTCAGAGAACCTCAGGAAGAGAGGAGTAAGTGAGCACCAGTCTGGGGAAGGTTAGAAAGTCATATCAAGAAGTATTTGGGCTCCATCAGTCCACTGAGACACATAATGTGCAAATGGAGAGGATTTAACAGGACAGAGACTCTGACTAGAAGTGGACACCCTTCTAAAATAAAAGTATGAAAGTATGAAAAATATGAAAACTTTATTAATAAACAACCCAATAATAACATCAGATATCTACAAGCCTCAATTGCTGCATCTGATGTCATTGTGCATCCATCAACAATAAGACCACTGAATAGAAATGGGTAGCGAGGAAGAATCCTCTGCTTTCTAAAAAGAAGTGGCTGAAAGTGGCTGTTCAACAAGACGGTGATCCTAAACATTCAAGCAAATCTACCAAAGAATGGTTTAGGAAGAAGCTTTTGGATTGGCCGAGTCAAAGTCCTAACCTAAATCCAATTGACATGTGTCAGGACCTGAAGAGGCTGACCATGCGAGACCTCAACCCTCACTGAGTTGTAAGGAGGAGTGGGAGAAAATCCCTCCAGCAAGATGCCAGTGACTGATCAGCTATAGGAGATGTTTACTCCAAGTCATCGCTGCTAAAGGAGGCTATTGATTGAAGGAGTTCACATATTTTTGCACACAGAGGTTTTGTTAAATAAACTGCTTTTGTTAACTAAACAAGGAAACTATATCATATTTATCTGTGCATGTTCTTTATGTTGGATATCATTAAGATCTGAGGTCTGGATAAGAATTTTAAAAGGTAATTTCTCTGTAATATATGAAATAATGACCATCCCCTGTAGGGTTCACAAACGTTCAAAAGCGACTGTACTTCAGTATGGCACATACTTAAGTGTAAGGGCTTTGGCAAATGTAAGAGATGGCAGAGAAAGAGGAGCAAGGAGAAATCCGGGCTCTAATTGAGCTGCTAAACTGCAGATGTAAATGCTTAATACCTGTAATTTTCCACTTTCTACAAGTGGGAAAGCTGTGGCTATTACGGCTGCCTCCAAGATGTGCTGTGTGCTGCATGTGAAAATGACATACTTTGTGGTTCGAACTAATTCCATATCAATGACGGTGAGTCCGAGGACAGTTTTTATATGGGGAAAAGCGTCAAAAGGCTGTAAATTGCAAAACAAAAAACCCATTGGAATGACTTAGAAATAAATATACATATAGTAGTATTTGATATGATGCTTTAAACTTACCACTTTTTTCTCAGATTGTTTTCAAGGAAATTATGTTTTGGGAGAGGAATAACGCTTCAGTTTCCATTCACTAGTGTGAGTCAGGAGGTTAGCAATAAGTCCATGTGTTATACAAGAACAAACACTGCAGGGAAACACTCAACATCAAACAGCAGGTCATGCATCTAACACATTTTCCCTTTGTTTTCCGAAATATTTCCCCACAAACAACACTGAGGTGTCACCATTAATACAGCACCAGTAATAGGGGCTGAAAAGGATGTAATTAGAGTACTAGAATCTGAATTATGGACTCATAAATCACGGCCGTAGGCAGGCAATAATGTACACCACTGAAGTGCCAACAAACAATGGTCTAATTATCTGCAAATTACCTGGTTAATAATGCTTTTCCAGGGCCAGTCTGTTGACCTGTCGCCAAGATGACGGCAGCCATAATGGATTTGTTAACCGAGGGGGGGATCTCAGCGTGGAGGGTAGCCAGAGTGTGTATATTGTCTTGGAGAACATAGCGCAGTCACCACACTGCATAGCTTCTCACCACAGAGGAGTTCAATGTCATGGCGTTTTTCTTGTTTTGAAACCATGCACTTTCCCTGTCAGTCATACCAGGCACCATCTCTTGTGATACAGGGGAGGTACATGGGGCAGACAAACTCTTTTTCCAGAAGCTCAGCAAAGTCAATTAATCTCCCATGGTCCGTGCAGACATACCTGCCGAGGTATCCTTGAGCAAGACACTTAAAGGAATACAGTCTTTCGTAGACTATCCCACTCGTCAACTGAAGCTGTTAAGTGATGAGAACAAAGACACCAAAATCATTCATGTGTCTTTGGGAGATCACCGGCTCAATACTCCATAGAGCCTGCTACATGGAGCATAGTGTATGCTAAAGTGTTAGCATGGTGCATACTATCACTCAACATACTGTATGCTAAAGTGTTAGCATGGAGCCTACTATGACTCAATATACTGTACGCTAAAGAGTTAGCTTGGAGCACCAAATTTCCTACTTGGAGGATTAATTAAAGCATACCAAATTAAAAAATCCACATGCAATAGTCTCACATCATATTCAATCATCCCATTTCCCCCCCAATTTTTCCTCAGTATGAATCACATCCTTCATGTTCCCAATGACCAACCAACACAACCAGTCCTGATCCCGCCCCTCAGCTGGTCCCGGTGGCCAGAGGAAAAACTGCCCCTTTATTAATTTGTTTTTTAATTGAATTTCTCCTGCGTTTTCTCCGCTTAGTTAATCCCTGCGCTGGCCTACGGGTGGATGATTGGCGTGTAATTACTGACTGTTGGCATGTGTGCTTTCTCTCCCATTCTGCTCACCACTACGGCAGCCGAATCTTTTCGTTGATCTATCCTCTCCTTCACTCTTCCTCTCTCCCCATCTCTGTCTTTCCTCCCATCTGTTTCTTCCCCCATCTCTTCTCTCCTATATGTCCTCTCCCGCTCCCTCCCCCTCTCTCTCCTCTCAGTTCATTTTCTTCCTCCTCGCTCCATCCATCTATCTGAAGAAATATCACTCCCTGGAGGGAATTTGAAGAGTGGGGAGTCGTGTGGTAAAAAGCTCTCTCTCTATTTTCTTTTCAGGAGGAAGAGAAAAGGAACGGGGCCCCCGCTTTTTCCGTTTTGTAATCATTTTCTGGTGGGATCTATCAAGTGTGGCATCGGTCGGAGCAAGGGCCAAGTTAAACTCCTCCATTCTTTGAGGACACATGTTAATAAAACAGCCGTCAGATAACGGTAATTACCTCTCAGTGGCTTCTGCCCCTTGCCGGGGACACACCGAGAGAGGTCTTGCCTCTCCTCAAGCCCGTACGTCCGAAAGATTAATTTTGGTTTTAATTAGAGTACACCCTGAGTGATACACCAAATGCAGCTTCCCCTCCCCATCCTCCTCTCTCCTTCCGCCTCACTCCCTCTGCCTCTCTGTCTCTCTATCGCTGGCGTATTAGCATAAGTAATTAGAGATTCCTCTTTGCCTGCACGGTCTTGCAATTTAAAATGAACGTGTTGATCTCTTTTGATTTGTCTGTAGTTTGAGGCTGCCTGTCTTGGACAATTAAGATAACATACAGGGGGGTGGGTGATGTGTATGGAGGGGTGAGCTTGGAAGTGTTGGAGGCCTGCAAGCCCCGCTCTTAAACTGTTATCTTTTTTTCCCCCGTTTGTAAACCCTCCAGACCTCTGTTAAGATTCAAGAGGGGGAGGAGAGGAGCTTACGCATTGCCGAGGCTTGTGGGGCCAGCCATGGCGGTACATGATGAATGTTCCCGAGATTCCCGGGGCTCGTGTAATTTCATTGATTTCACTTCAGAGGAAATTTGCGAGAAACTCGACAGAAATCTACACCGACTTGATCTGAGAAATAATGCGTCTCTGAATGAAGTGGCTGAAAAACAAACACGTTACTGCACCTATGTTAATAACCTGGATTCAGCTGCCGGAGTCACTCATCAGTCACTCTCACATTTCCAGGTGAGGGTGGGAGAGTGAGAACACAAATCGAGAAGCAACACGAGTTAGATTTGAACCCATGACCTTGAGAGTTGCCTCAAAGTTTTCAGGACACAGTCTAAATGGTTGAGCTAACCACAAATCAAGATCAGGGTCAAACTCTACTCCACTCTAAATTCACTACTTAACGGATGTCAAAAGTTGTCATTCTCCAGTAGGGTTTGGATTCAGTGTTTCCCTCTGAATTTCAATCTTGTCAGGGTGGAAAAGCCTCCCTTAGACCATGGGACACTAAAACTCTCCATTGAAACCCAGGATAATCATAATAGAAACATAATACATACTTGTGTGAAATCTGATCCAAGTGTCCCCCTACAATACACTTCTACAGTAAATATGTAATCACTCAAACTGCATCATATCGGAGTTGGACGACACTGACTGGCCGATGTCCAACATTTGATAAAAAGCCAATACCAGCTCCATATATCAGTCTAACACTTCTACATTGAACACAGAATGGAAACACATCTGAACCTGGATCAGCCTGTGGTCTGTGCCTACCCACGGTGCATGCTGGTATGGTTTCATGATGATCTGTCTTTGCAACCAGGGGCCTGTCTCACAAAGCGAGATTAGCGGGTTAGCATGCTAACTTTGCTGGCTTTTCAGTCTCACGAATGGGGGCTCACTTTATAGCGGGGTAGATCACCACGGTGACTTACACTGCATGGCTAACCTGCTCCGGAGCAGGTTATGTTCAGATTATCGGCTCAAGGGATAAAAAGCCATCCTCCTCACCAATCAGCTCTCTGGAAAAGTGCCATTGTCACTCCTTTTTTGACAATCTTTACTGCAAATATTCCATTAACAAAATCAGATGTGAACAAAAACATTGCATTCAAATTAAAAAATAAGTATACAGAGGGATACTATTGAATTAACAGTAAGAAGGGCTCTTCAGTGATAAGCCCATTATTATACTATTTTCACAGTTTTATAGTTTTTTGTATTGCTCATATTCATTCATTCTAATAGTTTGTTCTTCTTGAGAGAAAAACAAATGTTAGTAATGTTAGTAGTTTCCCATACTTGAAATTGTCGGCAGAATATGTTTACATAACCCCACAATTGTGTGATTTTATTCTATTTCATTTTACTTGCCGAATCATTTTACTTTTGCTCAATCAATAGGCCAGCTTATTTATGTTAAATTTGCTGCTCTGGATCTGTCACACGCGATTGGCTATTTGTTACAAACCCCGCCCCTTCCATGTCAACATGCTCATAGCTGCATTGGAAACTCCTGGGTTGAAACAGCGAGCCAGCTAACGCAAACATACCCTGACTATGTTGAACTTGCTTCGTGAGACTGTATAATCTAATGACAAAATCAAAACTACATGCACTACAAACACGTGAAAAAACACCCACAATGCATCGCTGCAACCCCTTACTCCACGCGCTGTCTCTCTTAAGTACCCTGGGGCCAGTGTGTTGTTCAACACAGGGTAAGAAGCCGCATCTTCAACTCCCATCTTCTACGACTGCGCTTTGCGTGCGCTACGTTGCCACGGGTAGGACCGTGAGACACAATCAGTGCCCATCACTGGGAGATTACATTGCATTTCATGCAGATGGGCCTCTAGCGGGACCATATACAGTCGTATGAAAAAGTTTGGGCACCCCTGACAATTTCCATTATTTTCATTTATAAATCATTGGGTTTTTGGATCCGCAACTTCATTTTGATCTATCAAATAACTGATGGACACAGTAATATTTCAGTAGTGAAATGAGGTTTATTGGATTAACAGAAAATGTGCAATATGCATCAAAACAAAATTAGACAGGTTCATAAATTTGGGCACCCTTGCATTTTGTTGATTTTAATACCTG
>CABFOQ010013675.1:19987-38362 GCA_900660455.1 Gephyroberyx darwinii | reverse complement strand
ATTAATGATGTACATTAGATGCTAATTATAATGATGATGTATACTATGAATTTACATCATAAAGATTTTATGTTGTAATGTGTAAACTCATTTTCATTCGCTTGTAAATAAAAGGCTGATTAAACTGAGTATGGGTTGGATGTGTGTTTCTGGGTGGGTCTCGTGGCAGCGGGTGGGGGCGGCAGGATGAATACTTCAGGCCCGTGCAGAACTCTACACTTCACTGTCCAAAACGATGTCAACAAAGATAGAAGTGAGGACAATTCACTGTGACTAAGGTGAATTAGATTAAACAAGAGAAGACGTAACATCATGCTCGGTGATGAAATGAACCCAGTTCCTGGTCTGTCTGTCATCAGGTCCAGTCTAATGGCACACCGTGAGTGATCAAGCAACTTGGCTGACACTTCTGTTTGTTTTGGCCTCATTTGAGTCTGTGGGGCTGCAAATACAGTAAACACTCATTTACTACACTTGAATGAAAGAGAGAAAGAGTGTGAGTGAGTGAGTGAATGAGACAGAGAGAGAGAGAGAGAGAGAGAGAGAGAGAGAGAGAGAGACTAGTTCTCACTGAGTTAGTGTCATTTGCCTCTAAGCACTTGTTAATGACTGACCAGGAAGGTTGTTTTTTTTAACACTAACACGGTTGTTCTGGTTGTGTTGAAAGATAACAGCTATCAGAGCATTGTCATGTCAGCATGCAACATAAAGAGGTGAAGATGGGCCAGTAATTGGGTCATCAAATTAGTCTGAGATGTTTGGGAAGATGGATGAAGACAATATTGTAATCCTCATAATGGCTCCTTATCCCTTATGTATTGCACTGTGGAATTTCTGCTGAATGTTGAGTTATTGAATCCTGGTAGTTAAACTTCTAGTTAAGGCCCAACAAATATAGTGCAACATGGACTACCACAGGTTTGAGTGACAGGGGAAAGTTATGTTGGTCATAGGTGTCTTAACCCTTCCGTAACCCTATTTCAATCAATGTTGAGCATTTTACTGTTTATCTTACTGCATTTCATTCACTTAGGGTTGTTTTTTGTAACGGTTTTGAAAAGTAATACATGAATAAAGTTTGTTATGCATTCATAGGAGAAGAGTGCAACAGCCCCTTTCAACACGGTCACATGCTAACCTGCAGGTTATTCCTGAGGCTCTACAGTCGCTGCTACGGCATTCAGGTTCAAAGAGGTCATTGTGTGGTGGTGGGTTTGTGAAACGCGCTGGTTACAACCATTGATGAAGTTTAAAGTTCAAATCCTCCTGAACCCTAACCCAAGAGGCCCCTCTGAAGATGAACAGAAAAAATGATAAAGGCTTGATGACCTTTGTGATGCTGCAAGTATTCAAATAATAACAGTATGGTTTCGATGAGGCAGCATGATAACAACTCCTCCTTCTGTCTGATTGGCTACATGAAATCAGTGTCATATTGGCCTCATATTGACCTATTGCACATCAATTTAAAAGCCGGGGTCAGGGTTTTGGGGTCAATTTTGGATTTGAGAGTCAGTCAGACTCAAACTTGACTGAACAGGATGAGATAAATGAAGGCAGTCATCGAGGCTGTCAACACCTGTTTGTCTTTCCCAGGTTCAAGGACATGCATCCTACCTCCACAGCTTCTCTCTCAGTGCTGTGTGTGTGTGTGTGTCGTTACCAACCAGTCCCATCTGGATGGCAGTGAGAGCAGGCAGATTAAGTTGGACCCTGCCAGTCCCTTGTTATGACCTTTTATTGCAAGGTTGACGAAACGCCCGCAGGTCTGGGAGATTGTGGAGTGATTAGTTTGGATGCACTTAGTCAGGAAGAAGAAGAAACTACAATGATAGAAAAAGAAACATTAATTAACATTTGTGGCTTATTGTTTCAATTAAACTTAACTTGTGCTTGAAAACTGTTCACTTTATTATCAGGCTGAACTTAGGTATACTAGACATTACCAACTCTCACCAGGCAGTATAACATATAACATATAGCATTGTTTTTCAAGTGTTTTTTATCACTTATAATGCTTAGAAGACTATTTGTATCATTGAACAGACCTGAACACTATTGCAGTTGTTGCCACTGGAGGCTCTGGCCCTTCCCCTTTACTACTTCCCACCTAGCTCTCTGATTGGCCTGGTCCACGCAAGAGGAGTGTGGCATATCAACCAATGTCTGTTAGTGAGAACACCGAACAGTAGGTGGGGTACAAATCTTAAATTGGGATTGGCTGTTGGTTGGTCCCACACACATTTACTAGAATACATAGAGTGTGTGTGTACATTTGTGAGAGAGTGTGTATGTTTGTGTGTGTAGGTGTTTATGTGTTTGTATGTGTATGTATCTCTGTGAGAACACACCAAAACACTGACCCATGCGAGACCTTATTTGAACCACACAGCTGAGAGCAGACCTACATGACAGTGACGGTTACAGCATTTTGTCATGAATGGTCACCGTGGTGTGAGCGAGGTAAAGGTAAAGCAACATGTCACTCTTTGGGAATAAACCCGGTAGCCGAGCCTTTGTTCATATGTCTCTTGGATTGGCTGTCCATTTCCCTTTCCTGACTGATCTACACTCATCACTGCGTGCCACGCTAGATGAATCGGATTAGTTAACAACAAACACATGCATCCACACACACACACACACACACACACAACATCATATGGCTGAGCCGAACAGCCAGAAGGAATGCAGCAGCTGGGATTGGGGAGTGTCATCCTATCCCGTCTCTATTCTGGCCCATTTTGGACTCTCAGCACATTCCTCTGTGAAGCCACCACTGAGTGCAAAATTACCACAGTACCGTTCTAGAGACCGCCTTTCCTCACACACCTTACGCAGGAGCAAGATAATGCGGCCCTTTCACCTGCCTGTGGTAGAAAAGTGTCATTTGAAAAAGCAATGATACTGAAATGGGACAAAGGAGAACCAATGTACCTCCTCCACCTTGAACCACTTTACTAAACCAACAAGTGGACTCTGTATTTATCGCTGGTTTCCCTTATGCAGCAAGTATCTCCACTGCTCGTGGTTGTAAAGGGCGTCATAAAATAGAGACAAGATGTGAAGATGGATGCAATCTATATACAGCATTGTGACCCTGAAAAGAAATATTTATGCTCCTTATCTGTAATTGTTCCATAACAATCCTCTTGACTGAAAAGGGGATAACTCTGTAACTCTGTAACTTTGGTAACGTGAAGAAAGATTATCACACTTGTAATTCATATTCTCAACCCCCTTTTTGCCTGTACACTGGACATCATGCACATCATACCTGGTTGAACATCATGCACATCATAGAACAACATGAACTAGGCCTGGTTAGATTTTCTCTAAGTGCCTAATCAATGATAGAGAATCCCCCAGAGAATCAATAACCAACAGTTAAATAGCAAAACTGAGGTGCATTGTGGTACGGATTTTGAAAAGGGCCGACACCTCCAGTAAAGCTGACTGATATTACAAACATCAGAGGAAGTTTGTCTTTTAGAACCAGATCGGGCGAGTTTGACCTGCCCAGGATGTTCAAAGTTCACCTGACATGGTGGGTGGGAGTAATATTATGTATCCCTTCTCTAGCGGGCTGTGTTGCAATTGTGTCAGAAAGATAAAATAATCAGAAACAAATGGATTCATCGTGTCATTCAACACGCTTCCAGTTAAACAGTTGATACAGTGCTAGGTTGTGTTCTTGAGATAGTATTACGACCACCGGATCTGCAGCTGGAACTCATCGTTAACATTTGTCCAGTTTTCGATAGATTTCATAACGTGACCTTGTTGTGTTCTGCACTACTGTGAGTCCTGTGTGTCCATGTACCATGTTGGCACGCTTGGCAATAAAGTGTTACTGATTCTGACCCTGATGCTACACCATCCCTCAAAACATAATTATGTCAAGAGAAGGAGAACATGAAGTTTACATATACAGTACGGTTGTGCTGCAACAGCTATAAAGTTGGCAAAATCATTTTAGACAGAGTAGAGCAGGTCTTTTATACTGAAGGTCTGATGTGGTAATCAGCCCGTAAGGAGAGCTTGTCAGTCCATTCTGCAATGTCATTAACTTCCTGTAGGGATCAGTCTTGTTTAAGACATTTCTGAGCCATGAGAACTCGAGAGTTTATTCTGTGTGTTTCCACTTTGTTAACAACATTTGATCTTCGTTTTCCTACTCTCAGCGCCCACTTACAACAGCTCAACGTGAGGCTTGTTTCACAGTGGCTTTTGAAAAATTCCTATCGGGTTATGTTCACATAAGAGAGGCTTTTACTGTGATTGGACTGATTGGAGTTTAGAGGGCTTAAGGGACTGCTTGAAAACAGATCAAGGAGATTCTTCCTCATGTTAGTAGCTGGGAGGCACAGACGGGTCAGTATGAATTCTTTTCATGACACATTTTGTTGAAATATTGTATACTCATCAATTGTTCAGATATATTTGGGCAATTATTAACCATTACTAAGCATGCTAGTCCATTACTATTTTCTATATCAAACTATTAGCATCTTTCTTTGGTTAATATGTGGATTTTATGTATGCTACGTTATCACATTCATCACACCACAAAAAATGTGGATCATCTTGTGTAACAATAACAGAACAAAGAAATAACCAGCCAAGCCAAGTGTACCTGTTGCAAAACAAAACAAAGGGAACCAAAGTGATCTGATCAAAAACAAAAACAATCTAATCTTTATCAAGATATAAATCGTGAAAAATGTCCCTGAAACAGTCAATCGTTTGAAAGTTAACTTTTTGCATGTTTTGCGTCCAGAGCGGTGAGGAGCCTGGGGAGGGAGCTTAGGGCCATGGTGACGGTGACTGCAGCCCTGAAGGCAGCGAGCCTGTTCATTGCAGAGCTCATCAGCTCCATCACAGACTGGTTCCACACTAAACCAGCATGGGCCAACCTGGAGCTGCTGGAGGACACAGAGCTCAAGACCACCGGAGGAGGTGAGTAAATAACAGAAATGCTCCAACAGGTAGAATCCTACCACAAAAGTACCCCATTGAATATCTAAGTTTGTCTACAGCCCTCATACTGTAATTTATCATTTTCTTCTTTGTTGGTCGTATCAAGAGGAGGACTTCTTGTGAAGAATGAATTCAATTTAGAGAGGAAGATTCAAAAACATTCAGATGAGATGAGATTGAGATTACATTGAGATGATGATTCAGTAACACTTCTGTCTCCTCTTAGTCCATGAGAGACACAAGGCCAAGGCTCTGTGGGAGAAGACCGGAGCGGTGGTCATGGTTGTACGCCGGCCTGGATGATTACTGTGCAGAGAGGTAAGTGACTACTTTAGGACATCGTCATGTTATGTGTATTTCTCAGGAGTACGCTGCAGTCATCTAGCTAGTCAACTCTCATTAGTTCTAGTTGATTCCCCTCCCTCCCCACCTCTCTCAACTAAGGAGGCCGCTGAGCTGTCCTCTCTGAAGTCCCAGTTGCAGGACCTTGAAATCCCTCTCTTTGCTGTGGTAAAAGAAAACCTTGGTAAGGAGCTGGATTACTTCAAGAAGTACTTCTCTGGGAAGGTCTACGTGGATCAGAAGGTTTGCTTTTACAAAACTCCTACATGGATGTCTTTTAGTTTCATGCTATGAAGTGAAACATGGTCAGTCAAGTCATTGAAATCAGTGTTCCCCTGTTGTATTCTATGCTACCAGAGACATTTCTATGGCCCTCAAGAGCGGTGGATGTTTCTTTCTATGATTCTGCGTATTGGGGTGTGGAGGAGCCTCTGGCGGGCCTACAGGAGGGGCTTCAGGGGCAACCTAAGGGGTGAGGGACTTGTCCTGGGGGGAGTCTTCGTCATTGGGCCTGGAGATCAGGTAGGTTACGACTTTACAGACTCAGTGGTATGAACAGTGCATCCAGACGTCTTCATGGGACATTAATCTGTTATTTCACCAGGGTATACTACTGGAGCACCGTGAGAAGGAGTTTGGGGATAAAGTTAACATACTGGCAGTGCTCAGAACAGCCCGCAAGATCCGAGACGGCTCAGCCCCTGCAAAATAAATCACAAAATGTGAATGAATGGAGTATTTGTTATATATGAGTGCAACATTGTGTAATAGTGGTTGTGGCGTGTTTCCAGTTGCATCTCTGTGGTTCTTTAACCATCTTGGTCAGGAATTTCATTCATACACTGTCATACTGTAAAGCCACTGACAATGAAAATGATGTTTGCTCATAGTGCATTTGTTGCCCTTGTAAATTTGATCTCTTTCTTTGTTTGCCTAGCTTCACCCACATTTTGGATATCATATGCATTGTTGTAACTCCATGGCTGGGTTCTTACTGCATAGGTGTGTCCACTTTAACTGTTTACTGTCCAAGTGTCTGCCTCTCTTGTCTTGGTGCGGTCATGGCTTCCTGTGTGTTTCAATGAAGGGCTGTTTCTAAACTCTGCAGAGAGAGCAGCTCTGATGCCTACACGCAAATCCATAACTTTAAAGACAGACTAGGCTTGACATCAGGGAAACAGTGAATTGTTAAAGTGATTTCTTAAAGTGTATCCCCAAGTTCGTTATCTTATCAAACTAAACTGTGTCAGAAATCCAAGGCTTGCTATGTTGAAATCCAAATAAATTATTGTCATACTCACAACATGATCATGAATCGTATCCATTTATGTTGCGCCTGCTTCTTAATCGGGCCACCTTGTGTGATTAGTTTCCCTGCAGTCTGGATCGTTTAGTGCGCCTGCGTCAGTATCTGTTTACACGTCGCTTGTTAGAAGGCGTTACATCTCGTTTCATTGATATTCGTGAGTGCCTTTATTTATCTAATTCTACATTAATGCTATATGATTGCAGCAACGTTTTTTTGCAGAACATTGCAGAACACTTATGTTGTAAGCCTTGCTAGCTCTAAGCTAACACTCTAACCTGTAGCCGAACTTGTTTAGCTAGCCGTTAGCTACAGTAGGCTAACGTTAGTGTGACCAGCCAGAATAGCTTGTGAGGCGTTAAAGTACGCAGGAATCATGGGACTTTCATTTCTAGATATTTTTCTAGATAAGAATACTACAATGTTGTAGTTAAAGTCAGTAGTCATTTTTACTTCCTTATTCAGTCATTAGGTATTGTAAATTACTTTCAGTAGTAGCTACTGACTTGTGTAAGTTAGACCGTGTCAAGGTCATAATCAGCACAGCTGTGTTCCTGCACTTTGAACCAGCAGTTACTGAATTACAAGGTTCCCACGGTCATATTAAAATCTGGAACGGTCATGGGATTCAAAAAGTGTTTTCCAGACCTGGAAAAGTTATGGAAAATGTGACTATGTCGTGGAAATGTGTTGATTTTGTTTCCCCAACCAGTGAAATGTTTACTGTCAAGCTTGGGTACTTGTTGATCCACTTCTCTTTTTAAGGAATAAAAACCCAAACCAGAAATAAGACCTGAGGCATTCAGATCAGATATTCAACATAAAAGATGTGACATTTGCCAAAATAATTTGGAGTACTTGGGAAAGTAATGGAATTTGATTAGCAAAAAGGTGTAGGAACCCTGGAATTACCTTTAATGCCACCTCTGCTTCTTATGTAGCCTTCTAGATTAGGTTGTGTGGCCTAGCTTCACATTAATATTAATGCTGCACAATGTATCAGGCCACACTACATTGTCTTTACACAATAACCTGCAGTATGTCGTGGACACAGTGTAAACAGTCCTTTTCACTATCTGAGTGGCATTCAAGGAATCCAGCCTTTTCCAGTTCTTAGCTGTGGATGGATGCCAGACTGCCTCTATTGGCTGCTGTTATCATATCAGTTTCAGTCCTTTGTCCTCCGAATTGCAAACATTGTAACATTGTAACATTGAAGTCACTGCAGTGGGATAACACACAATTTGAAATTGGATGAGCTTAATCCAAGGAAAAACCTATTTGTTCGCATCTTGGAGACAGTGGCAAGTTAGTACTTTATTTACTTTAAAGTTGGTCATACAGACAGAATAAGATTTTGAATTAATGGTAAAGCCAGAATTTAGACATGCTTTTTATAGTTTGAGAATTAAAAAACCTAAGCAACTAGATTAGACTAGACTTTCTTGGTTAAATGTCTACAAGAGTGTAGGAGTTATGTGTTGTTGTTTAACAAATGAACTCCTGTTATTCTGATATTTTCTGAGTGTACTTACATTATGTAGCCTATTATAAACTGACTCGATGTATGTTTTGTGTTCTGTATATAGTTGCTATGCTGAAGTTTCTTCCATATACAAGAGGAAGTATAAGCGGTTAGTAGCAGTTTGAAAATGTGAGGAATGGCTATGTCACACCCATATAGCCAAACACTGTTATGCCCAAGTATGATTTGATGTCTGAATAAGAGCTAGACATTTTGTGGTTCACAGTTTTATGGTGCTTTCATTTTGGTGTTGTGCACTCTTAAAGACGAGGGCATTTCCTATTTTAGACGAAATGAAATAATAGGCACAATACAATAGGCTAATTGTCACATTTAAGATCGTTATCCTAGACATGAAGATTGTCCAAAATGTATTTTCTGGTTAACTAAATGGTAAAAAATGACTAACTATACATTGATATGTGCTAACCCCTGGAAAAGAGGGCTTGAGTTCGCCAAGAGGTGGGATGGATTGTGTGTGACATGGTCTGTGGTACAACACAAGCAGTTGGACTTTTGTTTCTTTTTTCCAGTGGATACGTGAGGGTGTATAGTCAGTCAGACAGTTTCCATGGCCCTGAGGCTGGCTCTGTCCAGGTGTTCAACTACTCTGAAGTGGAGACTATCCCTGCGCTGCTCTGCCCTCTCTCTCGGGGGCGCTACTCTGAACAGCCAGGCCTCCACTACAGCCAGACTCCCCTTTCTAACAACCCAGGCTGCACTCTTTCATCAAAGTAAAGCCAAAGCCAGTCCTGACCCAAACAAGCCCACTTCAGGCAAGAAATATTTGATTGTCTCTACAGTCAGCTATTCTGTCTGTCACAACCGACAGTAATACGAATGATAATGGCCCCTGTGATGGACTGGCAACCTGTCTCAGGTACAGGATTAAATGGGTAGAGAAAAAACACTTTATAACTCTGTCTATAAATAAAGGTTAGATGGTAAAGAAGCATACCATCCACAGCCAAAATTTGTATCTACCAACCTTGGTCTAGTGTTAATTTCCCACTGTGGCAACACTATATGGGAAATTTTAGCTTAGCTTATCTTCAGTAGGTGGGTATCCAGCCATGTTAAATATCATCACCATCATCTTAGCAAGTATGTTAGCTATTTAATCTTTTAAGCATGGGTTAGATTAGAGCTGCAGTAAGGTTAGAAGAGGCTATGCTGGCACCACTGTCCGAGACTGCTAGCACTCTGCTCTGATGCCAGACCGTATAGACTAGCTGGGTCTTGTTTGTCCTCTCTCTGCCTCAGGAAGATTTGACATCTTCTTGCATGATAAAAAGTTGTTGTTTTTGAATAAAATCGTCAACTAAAGATTAAGAGTTCAGAGTCAAGTCATGATTTACTCCAGTATATTTAATTGCAATAGCTGAGCGCTCAGGAGAGATACACACACACAGTATGGGGTATGCAGATCTCTGAAGGAAGAGCAGTTGGGGATGAGGTTTCATAGAAAATTACAAGTCATAATAACAGCTGCAAAGATAACAACAAGACTACCAGTAGTTTCCCACTAGCAGTTTGTTGGAGTGGTGGAGTTGAAGAAGTGGTACAAGTAGTCTGCATGTCTAGCATCCCAGCTGAGATAGGCTATTTGGAAGCAAGGTGCAAAGACTAAAATGTAAAGAATGTCTTTGTTTTGTTTCTTTGAATGTGTTGTAACTGTGACACTCGTATGTTCTCGTGTTATTGCCTGTTTGTTCCGCAGTATTGTCCTCCGGGCTGGAGGGGGAGCTCTTTGGAATGGGGATGTGGTCTCTGGGTCTGGGGGCTGTGGGAGCAGCGCTAGCGGGGATCTTCCTGGCCAACACTGACTTGTGTCTGCCCAAAGTTGCCCAGGCGTCGGTGGAATACCTGGAAGATGCTGACCTGCGCTCCACCCAGGATGGTAAAATGATAATCCTCATCTATCAGGACTTTCTTATCGACTGTGTGTTAATGTCACTGACCAATAGGCTGATGTGTCTTATTAACAGAGGCTGGCTGTTGTTGTGTCAGAGTAAAGCCATAGCCTAGTTCATGCATGAGTTAACCCCATTTTTACGAGGAGAATTAACATTACATCAGCACAAGAATCAGCCGATTGAATTTTGTTTCTTTTCAGTTGCATGTTTAAATGCATTGTGCATGCAATGAATGAGGTATTGTATAGCGTTCAAGGCAAATCTCCAGCTTTTTAAAATCCGCTAGTGTTTTTCTCTGGAGATTAGCTGATGGTAAAGAAAGAATTTAGCCCTGAACCGTAACTTGTGTTGCTTGGTTATTCTAAGCACATTCTGGCATATGTGCTTTCCATGTGACCATGAGCTCTATTGCTGTTTCTCTAAGTCCCACAGTAGGTTGAACTTTTTGTCTTTGTTCAAGTGTTGTGGGAATGAGATCAATTTAATCCTCATTACTTCTTTGTAAATTGAGTCACTTTATCAGGAATGTGTCAGAGATTAGACCTGTGTGTGGTTGCTTCTTGTATTCTCTGCAGATTCCATGGTCATCAAAGCCAAGAGCCTGTGGGAGAAGAACGGGGCTGTGGTCATGGCCATACGGCGACCTGGATGATTTTTGTGCAGAGAGGTGATAGAATGTGTTCATAACTTGAGTTCAGAGGTTGTTCTGTATGCCAAACAGTTGAAAGCTCAAGAAGTACATCCAAATGACATTTTCCTTGATAGTTTACTCTCAAGGATTAAACTTTCTTTTTCTGTCTCTCTCTGTAGGAGGCCTCTGAGCTGTCCTCTCTGAAGCCCCAGCTGGAAGAGCTCGGGGTCCCTCTGATTGCTGTGGTGAAAGAAAACATCGCCGCAGAGATCGAGGACTTCCGCCCGCACTTCGCTGGGGACATCTACATAGATGAAAAGGTAAGCATCGCAAGGTAACAGATATACCTGATAACTGTGTTTTTTTCTGTTCAGCTTTGGTGCTTCTCCTGTGATCACACTCAATCCACAATACATTTATGTTGCTGCAAACTATTTACAGGGTTGTATACAAGGATCCTGTGGCTCAAACGTATTGAGATAAACCCGATCAAGTGTGGTAAAATGCCTTCATCATGACAACATGACAGAGAACAAAACAACATTTGGTTTAGTTTATGCATGCATTATTAATAAATGTATGATTAAAAAAATAAAAATAAAGCCAGTGCATGATAAAACGGAAACATATTCACTGCATTAAAGGTGATGAAGGAGTTGGGAGCCGTAGTGTGTGTGTGTTCAGGCCCAGCAGCGTAACATGAATCTGCTTCCAAATCCTAATGTCTTGATTTCCTCATACAGTACAAAACATCCAGCAGATGATAGTTAAACTTCCTTATCTTTTGCTTCAAGTCACATTTTCTCTTAATAAGACTAAAACTGAACTGTGTCCTTGTAGAAACACTTCTACGGCCCCCTGCAGAGAAAGATGGGGGGGCTGGGTTTCATCCGACTGGGAGTGTGGCAGAACTTCATGCGGGCCTGGAGGTCAGGTTACCAGGGCAACATGAACGGCGAGGGCTTCATCCTGGGTGGAGTGTTTGTCATCGGAGCAGAAGATCAGGTAGCACAGCAAACCGCAATCTGGCAGATTGTGTGGACCACGGGAGGGTTTGGCTTATAAACAGCTACAAGTACTGCAACTGAATGTCTTGTCTTCTGTTTTGCAGGGGATTCTGCTGGAACACCGTGAGAAGGAGTTTGGCGATAAAGTGAAGAACGCAGACATTCTAGAGGCTGTCAAGAAAATTGTGCCAGTGAAATAAGTTTTGAAGCAGCGGATTTTAGTATTTGCTCAGTGATAGTGGATTTAGATGAAACAGAGGATTAAGGGTATTCAGATGTTTTTGTTTACAGCCTGCACATTTTGTTGTTTGCTCTTTTTAGATTTTTGTTTGCTGTAGCGTTTTCCACAATTTCTCTGATCTAGACCAATTATATTTTTTCAGTCATTAATCGCTGTGAAACTCTCTGTCTGTCTCTGAAATAATGTTATTGTAATGATGTGAGCGTTGTAGACTGCTCAGGTGATCTCCACTCCACTACTGACACTAGTGTCTAATTGCATGTACATGTATGTACTTCTCTATTGTTTGCAGATAAACAAACTAAAATGCAAGGCAGAGCCAATGCTTGGCTTTGCATTGCTTACTGACTATCGTTTTATCTCTTCAAACAACAACACGAGACGGGTATTTAAACAGGTGTCGTAACAGACTTAAAGGCAGCATCATCATCATTCAGGTACATTCAGGTACTAAATCTGTGAAGACACTTGAACTCTTCCTTTGGGAGATCGACATAATTCTAACAGAAGGCTGAATTCAATACTGTGTTATTCTAAAGTCACAGATATTAGCATCTATTGTGTTGCATTTTTAGTACCAATACTATATGTGATATATTGTGAGCTTCACCCAGTCAGGCACCTGAGCTTGCCTCCAGCGTGGCAGATGTGTGTGTGGTTTGCTTGTGTGATAATGACAACTTGACTCTAAACTCCACAGCGAGAGGAGCAGGTTTGATGCTCAGACATGCATAGGCCATCTACTACCGCCATGTTGATGGGCGCTCTCGGTGCTTGAAGCATGCGTTGCTTGCATGTGTGCGTGAGCGAGACAGCTTGTGTGTACATGTATGGTGTGAATGCCATTGACAATAAATCCTAGAAACCTCATCACACCATCCTCTTTGTGGTCTTATTTCTTTCTTCTCTTCCTGTCTTTTTGTTGCATGTTTGTTCACTATAAAAAATCAAAATGGACTTTATAGTTCTTTGAGGGCTTTATCATAAAAACACTTAAACACATCATCTGTAGCTCCTGTCCAGTTAGTTTGTAATAGTTGTTGAGATGGACAGTGAGGCTGGAAATTAGTTTGTGAGCTGCTGTGGTTAAGAGTGTAAGAATTTACTGTTGAGACGTGTGGAGGGGTCATGGGCCTAACTCAACAAAACATTGGTCATGGGAGGTGCCCACTTGGTAACCTCTGATATATCTACTCACCCACTTTCCTTTAACATACAGGCCAGTTTACTTTTCATCCCAGCCCAATAGCACAAGGGATAGTTACATGAAATGCTGTGTATTGATAAATGTCTATCTTAGCACTACATATCAATCAATCCAAGCAAGAGCTAAACTTGTTTCATGTCAAGCATACAATTTCCTGGTAAATAAAGAAATTGTGACCATTATTCAAAATGTACATTTATAGAAACCGGATATCATGTCATGACTGAAGTTCTCGGTCTATTTTAGTGCCAAATTGGTTGTAATTTGTAATATCATTGTAATTATTGCATTTACCCATCTTTGGATTTTTATCCTCAGATGTATAAACTAACAAGTTCACTAAAGGGATTTCCTGGATGCATGATGCACAGATTCATATTTTGCTTAGTAGGTTGAGCACTGTCTGTTCTGTGTGTTTGTAGCCAAAACACCATTCAGCTGTTAATCTCTGTTTATCTGAGTCATTGTAGCCTTTCCTGGTTGTTGAACAAACATGTTAAGGAGCACAAGAGGGGTCATCTGAGTTCATAGTCTGTGTTGTTACTCTCTGAATTGGAGAAAACTGTATATATCTACTTGTCAAAGTCCATTTATTGGGGATTCCTCAAGAGCATGGTGATCCTCCCACTTTCATTCATTCCCTTTTTATTGTGCAGAGCAATTACTGGTTAATATCTAGACACATAATAATAAGACAATGAAGACATTTCAGTTAGATATTTTATTCTATCGCTCTCAGTAAATAGATCAAAACGGTAAGGAAATATCGGCCAACACAATACAAAACAGGGAGAAAACACTGCTCACCAATACTGACAGAACTATGTGGATAAATGTACACGGCCACACAAAATAACCAAAATAGAGAGAACTTGGATTGTCTTTACAGTTGTGCCTTCTGTGTGCAGTTGTGACATTTTACATGGCATGCATAACCTAAGTTGTAGATCAATGGGTTCTCAACTAGTGTCCTAGTTCACCAGTGTACTGTGGAGTGAGGTCAAGTTTATCTTGACATTTTACTAAAATGTCAAAAAAAATTACTACCCTTAACACTAAAAATCAATGAAACTAGCTGATAATCAAATTCATTTCCTAACGCGTAAATGGAATTTGGGACTTATCCAGCACCTTTTGAATCTATTCTTTCTGTTTGTAAAGTTGATGAGATTCATGAAAAATTTGGTGTGTTGTCAACTGTCTTGCTGATGTGTGTTAATGCTGAAGAGGTTGAGAATCACTGCCATAGATAAACAAAGTACATGTTATTGCAAGAGGAAAGTCTGGTGGAGGTCCATAAAATAAAGCTGAAACAGAAAGTTTGAAAGCTAACCCACTTCTTTCCCTCAATTCTGTACAATTCATACCCGTCTCATCTTTGGCTAGACCTATGGTTTGCAGCATGTTATGATGGTGCGGTCACAAACTTAGATACATGTTTAGAGTCGTATTTTAATCCTGGCTCAACACTCCAGCTTTGTTCTTGACATTTCCGCACCACAAATTCAAGAGCAGTAAAATATCAAAGGAAAAACTTAGAAACTTGGCTAATTGGTTGTAAGCATAATTGAATTGCTAATATGCTTATAAATTGCTAACAAGCAGTGACATGGCTTACCATAGTAGATTAGACATTATCAAGCACAACAGACAAACATTACAGTTTCCAATACACATTTCAAAAAACAGTCCATAATATGCCCACTCTTTTAATATCAACACATATCCTAGTAGTTTCTACAGCAGCACAGCAAAGGTTATAGTGCACCAAAAGCATAAGAGCCCCCTGAAACACAATACACAATAACTACCATAAAAGCTGATGCGAGGGGAAAGACGTCATGACTGATGTAGCCAAAGGACAAATGTTTGGTATGCTGACCACTGCTGATTCATACTGAGGCAGCAAGTCTCAAGTCTGTAACACTGTCCTGCAGTGCATGTGATCATATCTCAATGCTTGACTTGAGCACTTGCTAACATGGGCACTCAACAGCACTATGTTTATATGGAGTTTGCCCCTAGAGTATCTACCCAACTTGACAGATTGTTGCTATTTATATGCAAGACAATTAAGAGTACAATTTTAAGGCCTCTTGTATACAGTCATTGTCTTCCTCAGTCTGTATAGTGGAGGTTGATTCATGAACACTGAATTATATCACAGTTGATACAGTCCCTTTAGGTCAGCTTTCAATGCATTTTAAATTCATGGATATACAACAATATTTTAAACATAAACTTGAGTGATCTACAACAGATGTTTATGGAACAACTCGAGTATGGAGGAGGAAAAAAAAAAAAAAAAAAGAGTAAAATGTCCTGTTCAATGTAAGTGCGGGGGATAAATGGGTTAACACCACTTCAACATCACTGAAATAAAGAGTTGGTACTGTGACTTCTGTGTTCACTATATCAAGTGATGATAAATCACTAGCCCTAAAGCAAGAGGAACACACTCATTTGCGCTGACAATATTACACATCTCTCTACTAATTGTGTACAAACGTCTCCGGTAACATGGGCAGCTCTCAGGGTTTTCTGATGCATATGCAGTGCCATCTGGTGGATATACAAACAGAGGCACACTGAAGTTAAAATCTCCTCTAGTATCTCAAGCATTTATTAAATATTGTATATCATATATATTTATATATATCCTCCAAAAAATATACTTATTTTTACTTATACATTACATATTCCAGACAGATCACATAAGGGTAAACTCAGCTTTCCTTATATGTAACGATCACTACTTAGCCACACTGAACGGCCATCCATTTAGAGAACTTGGTCAAGAACCTAGTGAGCATGGACAGAATGAATTTGATCAGAGATGCTCAGACTAAGCGAAACCATCACCTTTTAAGAAGCAATGAAAAAGACTATGCAGACTACTGTCCTCACCCTGATAAAAAGCATCTTGCATTTCCACTTTGTTACAACATCAACTCGTTTGGTATAATGGTACACCCAGTACAAAAGATATTTCCACAAAGTTAACTGTCTTGTTGCATACATCTTTGTCCCTGGTCTGCATATTCCTGCATGTGTTCTTAGACACACAAATAGTCAGAGGGGTGTGCAGATCACATCACAGCATTTCCTCTTAGCTGTAACATTTTAGACACAACACAATACATTCTTCTCCACCTTTGACAAAACCACCACACAGCACAATCATCAACAACAATCAAATAATTCAATAACATGCCACTTAAGATAGCAACTAACCTAGTTCATAAAGTGATCTCAAATCAAGAAAGGCCGTGAAATGTGCCACAGACAGGCTGTCACTGTCATGGCAACAGTACACAAACATTTTTGCTGATAGTCATACTCACTGGTGTGAGCTAGTATAGTATGGATGCGTTTCGTCTGCTAGGAGTACTCTTGCAGTACAGTTTGATTTCTATAGGTTTTCTTTGCCACGTGCACCTAGCACCTTGTAACCCGGTGTAAGAATGTGACGGGAGATAAGTACACTTCAAAGGAGA
This sequence comes from Gephyroberyx darwinii, assembly GCA_900660455.1. Lineage (NCBI taxonomy): Eukaryota > Metazoa > Chordata > Actinopteri > Trachichthyiformes > Trachichthyidae > Gephyroberyx > Gephyroberyx darwinii. Next base: position 21,710 of record CABFOQ010013675.1, on the reverse strand, counting down.
GTTGGAGAGAGTACGAAGATGCACTGGTTAACAAGTGGGCATATCAAACCTATGGTTGGTCTATTATGTGCTCATAGATACAGTGGGCTTTTCAATATATATATATATGGTAGAAATATAAGGTGGAATTGAATTGGACTTGAACAAGACTTGAACATATACACAGTACATAAGAGCCCAGAATATTAGCTTTTTAAAAAGAATAACACAACAATAAGCAGCCATGGTTTGGAAAACTCTCTTGGGGGGCAAAAGATGATGTTACATTCAGGAGTAATTAATGAATACATAAGCTGAAGTGATAAATTGGACCTCTGATTCTGAAATATTTCAGAAGTCATTTATCAGAGAAAAAAAACCCTTGGAGTAGATCACGAACCTGAACGCAAAACATGATCACACAATGGTGATGATCGGAGCGCACCATAAATCAGTAACGTTCACAGTAACAACACTGAATTTTAACTCAGAAAGAAAGAAAGAAAACACACAAAAATAATAAACATCAACTAATAGTACTGCAATCTATGTAACAGAAGTCTTGAAGTCTTTTACTTCCCCTCCAGTGACTCCAGTAATCAATTCAATCCCCTTGCATTCAAGCAAACAAAACAGAAACAAAGAGCTTAATGTTGAGGCTCCGTCCACCATTACCTCTTAATCCATTACTTTTAGAGCAGCCCCACGCAATCAAATTCTAAAAACAAATGTAGTAGTACACAGGGGGAAAAACCATTTTGTTTTGACCTTTCATTTGTGCCCACAAGACCATAGAAGCATGGGTCAGCCAGCATGGAGTGCTGGTGAGTGTGTGTGTGTCGCTTTGTATAAAAGCATCTGCTAAATGACTGAATGTAATGTAATGTATGTGTGTGTGTGTGTGTGTGCCTGCATGTCTGTGTGTATGAATGTGTACGTGTTGTCTGGTCCTACAGGCCCTTGTTGAAGTAGACGGTGGTGGTATGGGGACTGGTCTTTTGTATCCTCTCCTGTAGATCTGCTTCCAGGCTGCTCACACTCATTGAACTACAAGGAGAGAGTTGGAGACGGTTAAAAATAGTGCTACCGGTTAACTAACGCTTTACGCACAATTATGACCCCACCCTATCCAAGCAGTGTGACGTGGCTGTGCTTTACCTCTTCTGGGGGAACAGGGCACAGCACAAAGGTGTTGCAAACACCAGGCTGAAAACAAGTGAGAGAGAGGGCCATTACATATTGTGTCATCGGTCCCTTTTAAGTACACTAACATCATAGATTACTAGTGTAATCTACTTACCACAGACCGACCAGTCCCACCTGGACTGGGGCATTTAGGAGAGGGAACCGCTACAAGGAAAACAGAAATCAGAGAAGTTAGACCCGGAATTTTAGTTATATAGTTTATTTTAACACTATTATGAACACTTTACCTGCTTTAAATTGCATAAACTGCACACACAAGTATGCATTCAGAGTATGTGTACTGTAAATGCAAGAGACCATAATATGTGGAATTTGGTAAGACTCTTTTAAGCCTCACCAGTGACTGAAAGAACTACGAGAAGAATGTGTGGCGTTTGCTTACCTTCATGAAAGCTCTCTTTTCCAGCGCATTCATAATAACAGGTGGAATGGCTGTGCACAGTAAAAAAAAGCAGGTGAAAGGTTTTGCTTCATGACCAACAAAAGAGAAAAAGAATTTCAATGTTCACTAAAATGCTTTTTTTTTTTGGGGGGGGGG